>JBAMBJ010001501.1:0-185957 GCA_037043495.1 Drosophila recens | reverse complement strand
GTTAAATTATCAAATCATTTTCATTTTTATGTTTCTCTGTGATTTACTTTTAATGTCCTTATTTAAATAAGAGAAATAAATCTGAGCATTGAAAATATATTAAATAAAATAAAATTTGTTTTTTTTTCTTAGTTTGTCTAAAAAATCTCTAAGAAATCTTGTACCAAGCTCATTTTCTACCCGATTGTTCCTATGGAAGCTATAGGATGTAGTAATCCGATATTGAATAAATTGGGTCGAAATGTATTTACCATAATAACATACAAAAATAGACACAAAAATGTGTGTCACACAACTAATTTTTCACCCGATTGTTCCTATAGAAGCTATAGGATATGGTAGTCCGATTTCGACCAAATTTGCTCAGATTGTAGAAAGTCCTAAGCATACAATCTGTGAGTTTGGTTCAGATATCTCCAGAAACAAAAAAGTTTTTCTTACTAAAGGTGATTTTCACCCGATTGTTCCTATGGAAGCTATAGGATATGGTAGTCCGATTTTAATAAAACTTTGCCAAAATGTATATAGTAATAAATTATTAGAATGCAGTAAGTTTCGTAGAGATATCTTAAGAAACAAAAAAGTTTTCCATACAACAACTGATTTTTTTCATATAAATGGCTTGGGGTGACCTTTGACCCGTTTTCGGGTCCATCAAATGAACTCCGATCGGGCTCAAATTTTGCAGGTGTATTCTAGGGGTGAAAACGAATATTTTTCAGCCCGGCGCTCATTGATATCGCCAACTTGAAAAAACTCCATACAAGCCGCGGCCAGGCTAATGTACATATATCTTTTAAACGGAAGAGCCAATTTCATTAATCGGCATTTACATTTTATCTACACGTCATTACCTTTCAATTGATGTATTATATATACCCATAAACATAATAACCTCGTGAAAAGATATCGGAATTCAATTTTTATTTGGAATTTATATGATAAAAATTGGAAAATAAATTTTATTTATTTTAAAAATCAGGAAAAACTCTTATTATCTAGTACATATTATAGTTTAAAACTGATAATCCTTACGATCTTTACTTTTAAGTATAAGTTGACACGGCACGTGCCCAGATATCAAGGCAAGTGCGTGCAAAACCGATTGGGCTTAAACACATGTAATGTTGGTTAATAACGGTACATTTGAACTCCTTTCCCGGCTTATCTTATCTGAACAGAATGAGCTCATTTGTCAATAATTAACAACCGACTTTGGCAATAAATTGATAAGATTCCAATGACAACACAAGGCAACGGAAACAAATGCTAAAACTATCGATACAGATATTATTGTATGTGATGTTATCTTATCCAGTTCAAATACGAAATCAAATTGTGACTGACCTCTCCCTAGTTGTATGTGTACCCAAATTACTCCGATTTCCTCTTTCCCCCTATTCTCGATCATGTTGCTGTTGGTTTTGTGGCTTTTGTTTAGTCGCTGACAGCTTGCAACGCCTCTGGACTTTACATCCTCCGACTTTTAAGCATATTTATTTCTACAATTTAAATATAAATTTAAAAAAAAGAGAGGAGAGGAAAAAATGCTGACCAGCTTGGCATTGGCGCCTGCTGCTGACAAGCTGACAGTCCGCACCCCGGGCAGCCTGTATTCCCCTCAGCTCCCTCCTCCGCCCCTTCCACAGTTCCTGCCTCTCTCCTGCAGCGCTCTGTTGTCTGACTGTCGACATTTGCAGTTGTCATGCTTTTGCTTGAGTAATTAAATATAATTTTCTTTTGCGTTTTACACGGCAACAACAACAGCAACAATAACAGCAGCAACATTGTTGTTGCTGCTGCTCAGTCAGCTATCAAGTGCAGCACGAAGCTCTGAGTGCTCATCTGGTAGGGCAGGCAATGGGGGATTGATTGTTGCTGTTGCTGTTGCTGTTGCTCTGTGGCACTGACAACAACAAACGACTCTAAATGGGAGCGGGCAAGGAACATTGCGCATACGCCGTGTTAAACGAGTCGTCAATAAATTTTGGCAAATATTTGACAAGGTTTTTTACCAGCAATAAATAGTGTTGCTGTGTTGTGTGTGCAGCTGCAACGACAACAACAGTCGCATCAATTTTTTGTAACATGTTGCCAAACATGGTTAAGCTACATCAGCAACCAGCCACACCCACCGCCCCACCGCCCACTGCCCACAGCTGTGGTGGCTACTTAAATGTCGTTATGTTGTCGGGTCACGCGCACGGCACAATGTTCATGTCCGTGTCCATGTGCCGAGTTGGGAGCAACAACATCAGCAGCAGCAACAACAGCAGCAGCAACAACAACAACAGCAGCAGCAGCAGCACCAACGACAGCAACTTTATTGCCGCAGCAATTATGCGTAGCTAATAAAAATGTGTGTGTGGGTGTGTGTTTCAAGTGGGCGTGGCCGTAAGAAGAAGAAAAAACATTGCAATCGACATCGACAGCTTAGCGATTTATGCGTGCTAAAATAATTAATGCGTTCATTTATTTAAAAACGTGTTACGGCATTCAAATGAGATCCTAAATGTGGTTCAATACATGCGCATTAACCCATTAACAACACTGAAAATTTCATCAATACTATTATTCATTTTTTCATTGATTTTCGTAATTTTGAAAACCAATTTCATCTGGTTAATTCACATAATCATTAATAAATTGACAACTCAATTTTTGCGTTTTTCGAGATACTTATTTATTTTTTAGACTATCAATCGAGTTAATTAAATACAAAATTAAGTCTTGTTATTTATGAGATAATGATTCGATTAAATGTTAAAGCTTCAAGCTTTAAGTTTTAAATTATCGGAAAACTCATGATACTTCCTGTGCTTAAACTCGATATTATTTTGACAACATAAAAATAAATTTGCAATATAAATTAATATGCCAAGCCTTGATAAAAGTGACATTTCGTTTTAAATGTTATGAAATTTTAAATTTGATTTGATTCTCGACCAAGCAATTTACAAGTCAAAATATACGTGTGTGGTTTTTACAATTACGTTTTCATTTACTATTTTTAGAGAAACTCGAAATATCAGAAATATTTTGATTTATATCGACATCTCAATTAAATATTTGTGGACTTTTAGATTTCGATAATAAACTTTATTTACTGTTTTCATTTTCATCGCTATTAATATAAATATAACGAAATTTTATTAACACTTAATGTGCTGGTCTTATAAGCATTTTCACAGACTTGAGAGTGTGACCCTCGCTAAAGTCTTTCCACCAAATACCTTGGGCGTTATCAATTTCGAAATCAGCATAACGTCCATTTAGATTGCTGAGAATAAAAGAATAATAATATTATTATTATATTATTAAATAGTTCAATATATAGTTCAATATATATAACCCCTACCTAGAAGCTGGACAACTTTTGAACCACCAGGCACTCTCATGCATTTTAGCGCAATTCAACATACTATTAATGTCGTTATCCTTTTCGTAGTTGGAAAAGCGGGCTTTTAGATTCTCCGACATTGCGTTAGATACATTTCCCGTAAAATTTCCCAGTTCCATTAATTGATAGTGGTAGTGATAACCGGCTATCTTGAAGTAACTGTATCGGGCATAGCCAATCTGACCCTTGAAACTTTCCAAGTGAATATACAACTCATAGGGTTGAGTGCTTGTGAGTTTGTAGACTTTCTCCAAGCCGATAAAATAGTTGCCTTCGATATCTCCGAAGCCGTGGGATAAACTCTTCCAATCTTTATTAAAGTCAACAGTTCGACTAACGCGTCTTTGCATGACAATCCAGGGAAAATCCGATGTTATATTGTCACAGAATACTTGGAATGGTTCAGCGATGCCCTTGACTTGAATTGTTCGAATACCCACCGAGTTTTCACAATTATCTGGATACTGAATATCGTTTAATTCTAGCTTTTTCTCAATTATTGATTCTTTTGCCAATGCTGTAAGGTTTTTTTGCACAGCATTTGTGGGTTTCTCTACAATGTTGACTTGATTTGTCTTTCCATCTTTTTTATTAAGATGAGTTGCAATGTTCTTGATATTTGCTTTGATTTCCGCCATATCTGATATCAATTTCATTTGGTTGTTATATTGTGTTTCCTTCTCCAACCAAACTGCCTTCTCTTCCTTTAGCTCTGCTAACTGATCCTTAAGTTTGCTTATTTCTGCATCCTTTTTGTGACACTCGGGTGCCATTTGGATCATAGGTTTAATGGCCTTATAGCAATACGATGCACACTTTGCGTCCAGTTCTTTAAATTTCTGACAAGACTGTATTAAAATTTTAAAAATACCTTATTAATAATAATAAGTTGAAAGTTCAATGCAAGATGTCAAGTACAGGTTAAAAATTAGATGATATTTGATAATTTTGATGATTAACTGTTAAGAAATTTCTTTAAAATTTTGGCTCATGATTTGTGCGAGGATTGAAATCTAAAGAAAAAACTTGTATCATACTTTGAATCATTTTAACAATAACGATTACTTTATCATTGTTCATAAAAAATAGAATTGCATTTAATAAATATACATACATATAAAATTCTTTAAAATTTTGGCTCATGTTTTGTGCGAGGATTGAAATCTAAAGAAAAAACTTGTATCATACTTTGAATCATTTTAACAATTACGATTACTTTATCATTGTTCATAAAAAATAGAATGTATAAATATGTATTTCTAATATTATTGGTTTTAGGTTCTTCGGAGTTTGATGTTAGTGATTATTAGTAACTAATGGGTTAAGTTGATAGAAAATACTTGCGCTTTGTCGGATTGCAAATATGCATATATTTTTTTAACGTGGCAGCAGCAAGCAGAGCAAACAATGCTGACAACAATAACAACAACAACAGCAGTAACAACAACAACAACAAATCAAATATGTTAAGCGCCATTTAAGCGGCAACGTCCTGTGTCCCGTGTTTGCTGCCTGCTGCATGAGATAATGCCCGACTCTCTGATGCTCTGATGTGTTTGTATATTTTTCTAAAAATTTGCACGCATTTCATTGCTGTTGTTGTTGTTGTTTGTTGTTTGTTTGTCGCACATGTGTGCGGTTCCCAGCAGCGACGCCCCCGAAAAGTATGCAAAGCAAAAAAGCGACGCACGCCAACACACTGAGAATGTGTGTGTGAGGAATGTGGGAAATGTAAACGGAATTGTTTTGCTTGCTCAGCGTGCATATGTGTGTGTAAGCGTGTGTGTGTGTGCCAAAGGGATAATGACAAGCTGCCGGGGCAGCACAGGCCATGCCGGTATTCACACACACACACACACTCACCCCAAACACACACTCCCCAAACCCACTCGCACACACACACACACACATATGCGGTACGCCCACTCATGCATTGGCAGTCACAAGGTGATGACGTCGACGCCGACGTCGAATCTGATTGTGACGCTGACGCTGACGCCGACGCCGACGTCGACTGCGCTGCGTGGCGTGTCTTATCTACAATGCGGGAAAACACGCACGCAACTCAAGCAAAACCGAGCAGCGGGTTGACACAACAAGTTGTGAATGTGGATGTGAATGTGAATCCTGTGAGTCCTTTTTGCACTCCTGCCCGCCTAACTACATACATTGTTCACGTAATCAAATTGGGTTTGCATTGTGGTCTAATAGTGTTGGCCCATTTGCCGTTGTTCTTGGTCACAACAAAGGGGGCATCCCCCACTCTCCTCTCCCATTCGCCTATTAACTAAAAGCCGAAACTGTGTGTATCAAATGAGTCAGTTGAATGCCAAATTGTCTGTCCCAATTCAGCCGAGAGCTTATCAGCAATCGCTTATCACCAGGCAAATAATTGCAGATAACCGCAATTGATAAATTAATGATTCATTCATATTTGTCACTAAATCCGAATGACTTTCATTCACCTATGATGAATTATCTTATTAATTATCCAACTTACCGAATCAGAGAAAGCTCCTCTAAATACACAAGCAATGATCAGCATCATAAAATATTTATTTTCCTGACTAATAAGCATCTTCTACAAATTTTAAATCCTAATAGTCTAGTCTATTTAAAAGCTAAGACCGAACTAATCAGAGCTGAAACAAGCTGAGATCATTCGCATATTTAATAAATCCGAACTGATAAGAGGTGTTAATGGTTGTTTGTATGTTAAAAAACATTCAATATATATATTTATTCAGATAAGTAAAGTAAAGTAGCGAGATGTAAATTGAATTATTATTTTATATATTAAATATTTCGAATAGTTTACAGTTGACCTTTGTAGATGTTTGATTCAATTATTAGAATTAAGTTTTTAACCAAAAATGTCCACTTTTTCCATATTTTTTAACGCTTTTTCAAAAACTTCTTACTGTCAACCGATTTTCTTGCGTAATGTCAATTTTATCATTGTTTTACCTCCAATTTATAACTAAATCGAATTCATTTGGAAAATTTAATTTTTACCAAACATAAAATTTTTCTTAATGAGAATTAAAAAAATTTTAATATACATATACCAAAATATTGGACGAACTGTATAAATAGCAAAAAAGCTAAGCCGTACAAATTTCGCAGCAGTTTTCCGTTACAAATTTCAAAATCATATGTTTATTCGCCGTGTGATATTCGCCGCAATAAAAATTCGCTTCAGCGAACTTCTGTTAAGCTGAACAGTCACTGCTAATGTTAATGTTGGAACAGCTGATGCTGTTAAGTCTCTGGATCGCATGCGCATAAGTCTATGCAACGGCGTTTTCCAGCACTCTTTTGACCCAAAGCAAACGTTACATTTGAATTTGAAAGTAGCAAAGTTTAATTTGTAATTTTACTTGCATAAAACAAAATGAAACAATATGGTATACATTTTACATTTAATTGCACTTTATTTACGAATAAACTTAACTTAACTTTAATAAAGTTTAATGTAAGATTGTGAAATGAATAAATCTAAATTTAATCTCATTAAAATAATTGCACTTTATTTACGAATAAAACTAACCTAAAATTTATGAATTATTTGTTCAAAAGACTACCAATTAATTTGTTCCACGGTTTCCATTCAGTTGCATGCAACAGGCAACTGTCTCACCTGCCACGCCCACATCCACGCCCATGATGACGACGATGACGCGACTAATTTAATGACTATTGTTCATTGACTCGGTGATTATATGGAGGGCTGAAAGAGTCCAGAGGCAGTCGGAGGGGGGCAATGGGACGCACATATGTATATATAAGTATCAGTGTAGAGTGTAAACATAAACATAGAGTAAATACACGTGTAGTTAACTTAGTTTAAGTACTAATTATCACATAGTAAACTTATTGTGTAGGCGTTGAAATTTGCACTGATTCGATACGCTTTGACTTGCAGCTGACTTGGTCGATGACTTGGTCGAAATGGTCGAAAGTGGAGCTTAGCCATATCCCAGCAGATACTTGGGCAGATACGTTATAGACGAGAGCAGGCTATAGCTGTGGGAAAGAGAGAGATGCAATATGTGGAGAGAAGAATTTCAAATGAGTTGATCATTTATTGTCAGATACTTAGTAAAATTTAACAAATTATGTGGATATCACCAAGTACCAAGTAAATCTTAGATGTAAATCTTATATCTAAATATTTACAGTGTGTCACCTTAACCAAATGTACCAAACACCACATCCAATCCACCCCAGTTACCGTTGTCAACTTCGTCCTGTGTTTTGATCTCCTCCCCGCTGTGCCAAGTGCAAACCCAAACCAGATGGAATAAAAGGTATTTGCATTATTTATAAGGTGTCAAAATTAAATAGATAGACAACCAAGCAGTTAGACACGAACAATACAATACAAGACAAGCACCAAGCACATAGATGACATTAACCCAACGATACATACGAATTGGTGAGTCCACGATAGAACCACGACTTCCACGACTTTGAGGATCCCTCATCGATCTTGGACTCGACATCGGCACAGAAATGCCGACGATCGTGTGATCTTCCGCTCTTGCAATCGCACAGCATTCGCTTCTTGCACTCCGCATCGCAGGTGGGTCGAGCCGGTGAGTTCTTCCAGTAGTTTCTAAGCAGTTAGATGTATCAATTAGCATTATACTTATAAAAAACAAAAGTAATTCTTTACTTGTAGTAGGCTTCAAACAATTCCTGATTGTCGGTCAGCTCGTTGAGCAGCTTATCCCAATCGCTGGGACGCAACGCCTTCATATTGTAGGCAGCCCTGGCCGTATATAGTTTATACCAGATCGGATAACCATATAGATTCGCCTCCTTGAGATTCATGATCCAGGACTCGTGATCAATGACCAGACGCGTAGTCATGTCATGATCGCCATCCACCTTAAAAGAAATAGAATTTGTATAATAAGTTAGAGATAGTTAGATGATCAACTTACGTAGTAAATGCGATAGCCTGGATTCAGATCATAATATGGAGACACAGAAGGTCCTATATACGCAATGCTGTTGGGATGTGCTGTAAGTAATTGGGAGAAACATTAATATTGATTTAAAAGTAAAGAAATAAATTACATACTCAGATCATGTGGATCGTAGAACATTTCAAACTCATCAAAGTGCGTGTGGCCATAAAATTGGGCAGTGATTGTACTCTCATATCGAGAAATAATCTTGTAAAAGTTACGCGACCAGACCTTTAAACAATCCGAATGTCCTGGAGGAATGTGGCCAATGACGTGAACCTTCTCATTGGAGAACTCTGCACTCTGTAGCTCATAAATGAACCTAATAAAATATGAGAAATGGTTGAAAATTAGAATAACGCATAGTTTTTAACGTTCTCTTTAAAATAAAAGTTTACGTTTTAATTTTAAGTTCTAAAAATTAATGATATTGGTTGATAACACAAATTAATTTATATTAAATTTAACTAAATAAATAAATTAAAATTCTTTTAATTATAGATGGTTGATAACACAAATAAATTAATATTAAATAAATTTCAATATCATTTGTGATTCGAGTTTTGGCCTCTTTTTAATTAACTTTTCCTCGTTTCCCACTCAATATTAGGGAATATTAATTTATACGGAAAATATAAAATTTAATTTGTAACATAAAATATAATAATTTATTTGTGTTCAGTTTTTCTCTTGAGTCTTTAACTTTTCCTCTCCTCCTTCCATATTTACCATTGCAACTCCGTGGCGGGATCCGTGGAGTTGAGGAGCAGCCACCAGTTCTTGTTGTTGCAGTAGTTCATGTTGAGGGAGATGATGCGGAAACCGGGACGCACCAGGACCGAGTAGAAGGCGCCACGTCGCACCGTGTGGGAGACACTCTGCGGCAGCCAGCGACGCCACTGGACGTCGAGTTCGTCGTAGAGCCAATTGATGGAGATGTCCACCTGGTTGACATAGGGCGGCGGGAAGCTGTTCACCGGAGCACTTTCGTGATTGCCCAGGGCCGGAAAGATGGGAATGCCGGGGAATTTCTCGGTCATCTGTTTAACTGTCTCCTTGATGATCTCCAGATTCTCCTGCTTCGTCTGATTCCAGACATCGTGCGGCGGCAGATCGCCCGTCCACAGGATGTAGTCAATGTCCTTGTGGGTCTCCGCAATGTGGGCCAGCATGTTGTCCACCGTCCGCTTGGGCGTGTCGCACTTCCGGTAGTCGCCCCACTTGCCAGCCGCGGCATTGGGATTGGCGGGTCGACCGCTGCTCAGGCGACAGCAGAGGGGTTCATTGCAGTCCGCATTGGCGCCCTCCACATAGTGGGGATCGTAGTGGGTGTCGGAGATGTGGAGGACCTTGAAGAAGGGCGCCGCCTCCAACGGCATGGGCAGATCTGCGAGACGCGGAGGCTTCGGCACCGGTGGGAAGATCACCTCCCACTCGTGATAGGGATTGTAGACATCGCCACAGCCATCGCCAATGATGAAGCTGCAGAGTTCATCGGGTCCCAGATTGACCCGCTGCAGCACGTAGATCACTTCGCTGCCAAAGAGCTGGGCCACGCCCTCGCAGACCCGAGGACTCTGTATGCTCAGATTGGTGCAGTATTGGGCAATCATCTTCATGAGTTCCGCCTCCGTCTTGCCCGACTTGATGTAGTGCTGCAGCAGACCGGCTCCTGCCTTGCACGCCGTGCACGACACCTTCGACAGGACACTGTTTTCGATCTCAAAAGCCACCTGCTTCAGATTGAACAGCTTTAGGGCCTTGTCCACGAACGGGGGATAGGTTAATCCATCGCCAGCTGCCGCATCGTACCACAACATTCGGGCCGAGGTTCGATTTCTTTTCAGAGCCCTCAATCTCTCCAGGAACTCGGCATCGCTCTCGGAGGGTTCGCTGTTGGTCCGATTCGGATGATACTTGAGCTCTATATGTGGTATTATGCTCCTTGGCTGCTCCTCAATTGGCCAATTGTCCAGCTCCGGCTGTGTCCAATTAATGGGCGCCCTGGCATTTGTATAGAGAAAAGGCAGAGCTGTTTGGAAGAAACAGTTTGAGCTTAGAACTGTTCTTGTTTGTTTACCGAATCACTTGGTCTACTTACCATTGGTAACAACTGTTAGGCCCGCAATCGCAAGTGCCGCAATGAGCCAGCAGAATTGCCGGCTCGGTTGTGGCATTGTCAGTGTCATAACTCAGACACTGCCCCTGCCCCACGACGTCTTGGCCAGTTCAGTCACTCAGGTTGCCCCACTTGACCTACATTTGGTGCGTTACACCAAAAAAAGAGCGATAAAAAGGAGAGATGAAATATGTATAAACGATCATTATTATGATAAACTTGTTTATATATGGTGTGTATATGTGTGTGTTCTCCTTTACGACCGAGTCACCAATGTTTTGATCGGTATTAAATGAAATTTCACGTTTTTTCGAAACTGAAACTTCACTAGCCAAAAAGACCCAAAAATGTACAGCAATTTATGCAAATTATTGTGTTAAATGGAATGAGAGTAAAAGGTGGAATCAAAACAAAAGATAAATAAATAAAATACCATCACGAACAGCATTAAACTCCAAATACAAGTATTTTCTGTACACCCAAAACATTTTATTAAATTAAAAATAAATTGAAGGAACTTGGAAATAATTGTATAGAACATTTCTGATTTCCATCTGTTTTATTGAAATTAATTTTGCAGTATGTGAATTCAGATAAATTTCGAAAAATTCAATACATGTAAAACAACGACAAATTTCAATAAAAACGATCAATATTTCAATATTAGGGCAACACAATCACATTAACTTTTTGCTGATAATGAATTAACCTGACTGATAAGCAAATTGTGAAATGAGAAGAAATAAACAAGATTAAGCAAAAAGAAATAAACAACAAAACACAGCATCATCAATAAGTCAATGCAACATCAACTTAAACCAACTGAAATCAAGGGAATGAAGAAAAAAGAACTGAAAGAGCTAAAAGTTCTGGCCAGAGCTGGAATTCAAATTATAAACTCAATCTCAATGATGCTGATAAAGCAGAAATTTGCTATCTTAAGAGCTGTAAATAAGACGGGCAGTTTACTGTCGTTTCGGGAAATTTGTTGACTCGTTTAAGTAAACAAATAAACAGGGTATTAAAAACAACAGCGATAGAGAAAAGCAAGCAAGCAAATAGCGCATAAATCATTCTAGTTAAACAAAAGTGTTGCAGTTGCAGTTGCCCTTAATGGTCATTAACGGTTGAATGCAACCGCACACACACAAACATCTGACATATCATTCTGCATGTGTATGTGTGTGTGTGTGTATGTTGTGGGTGGCTTAAACATGTCTGACACTTGCAGTTAACGAGTTTTTAAGTGCTGTCAAACTTTGAATGCACGTACGCACTAAACAGAAATTGACAAATTGATTTTGCATCCTGAAAAAGTGTAGAACAAAGAGAAAGGGGTTAAAAAGGACAACGGGGCGTATGTGTAAAATATAAATTGTATTAGCATAATACATTTGTCAGAGAGTCGTCACTTCAGTCGGATATACTTGTAACAAAGTATGGCAAATAAATTTTTTTTAATAAATAGTTACTTAACACTCGTACTCTGATTCATTTTAATTATAAGGCAATTTGTGGTTTCCCATACGTGCCAGTCAGTGTAATGTTTTTATTATTTTTGCAAAATAAAACAACAATACAACTTTTTTATAGTTTAAGTAAAATGCACAGCTACAGAGGCATTCTTATCAAACTTACTTTAAGAGCTTTCTACGCTTTTTATTTTAAGGTTATTCAACTCAGAGCAATCTATCCCAACTATTTATAAGCTCTCCTAAACATAGTATTTTATAAGGGCACCCATCGTATCTATTTTTAATTATTTCACTTAATAATTCTTAAGCAAATATTTTTAATATCAAATTTTTATTTTACAAATATTTTGATATTTGTTTTAAATTCTCTAACCATATATTTAATCAGAATTCTAAGCTATAAGAATATATTTTTTCATATAAATATATATTTTTAATCATTTGAAATTTGTATTTTAATAAATATTGTTATTTCTCTTATCATTTCTCTAATAATTTTAAATATTTATACGCATTTTTTTTATTATTGTGTTAAAAACATGCTCAATAAAATAATTGTTTGCAAATTCCACTTTAAATTAATTTAAAAAAAGTAATATGAAAGCTAATTTTAATAGTAGCTTGAATGAATAATAAAGTAAAAAAAATTAAATATGACAGCCCCTTATAAATTGAAAAAAATAAAGTCAAATTAATAAGTTGATTAACATACGCTTCATATGCTTTAGTATAGTCGAGTGCTTAACTCTGATTCCTTTAAATTGAGAACCATCATATATAGTACGAGTACTTGTAGATTGTCTCAAATCCAACTTTAACCGCTTGAAACCATCGACTTGTTGTTGTTTGTTGTTGATAATGCCATCGGGGAGAGTCACATGATAGCCCCGATGTTGGATCGGTATACAAATTGATTTGTTTGTGGCATCTGCCAGATAACCTTAAGACCATTTGCGTCTGTTTATTGTGCGCGCACATTGTGCATAATTTCAATGTAGTCACTGTGACTCTGAAACGAGCCGGGGGAAGGTGCAGGGGGCAGGGACAGGTGTAGGGTCAGGGGCAGGGGCCAGAGAGGGGTGTTTCGGTGACTCGGTCGGTTTGTCTCAATGCCGCGCAGCATTTGCTCACTCGCATGGTAATTGGTAATTGCCAATTGCTGTCCGAGACCCGTCTTGGTTAAAGGGGTAGACGGATCGAGGGGAGGGGTGAGTGTGCGGGGGCACGGGATGGCGGTGGTACATTGGCCCCTCAGACAAGGAGTGAAATCGTCAACGAGATGGTGTGTAATAAGAAATAAGTGTATAGTAGGGTCTGCAATAAAATACAAAAAAAACTCCGCGACTTTTTATTGTACATTTTTTGTTTTGTGTTTTTCGTGATTTGTGATTTCATTTTGTGCGAAAATCGAAAGTGTCTACGACAAACAAAATATTACAGTTCAATGGGCGCCGTGGAAAACGTCAATTTTCCCAACAACTGAGTTTCGAGTTTCAGTCAAAGTTGTGGGCAAGGTTAGGACGTAAATCTGAAGAGCGAAGGCAACTTTGAACTATGACAAAACCCAAACACACATTTGACATGTGTACTCTGGGGTTCTTAGCTCAGAGCTGAGACCTTTTATTGTTTATTCAATGCACGCTCCCTGGGGGGCGTAGCCAATTACTCAAAGGCCAATATCCATTTGCCCAAAAACGAACCCAGAAACAACATCAGCAACAACAACAATAAGAAATACGCACTAAAAGGCCGCACCGCAATCGCACCCAAAAAAAACTTTCACTTTCTTTAGAAAATATATAATTTTTTTCTTTTTTTACTTTTTATTCAATTTTTTCCAGTTGAAAATGTTTTATTTTTTTTTCTTTTTGGAGAAATGTGCTAAATACCGAAGAGAAGCCCAGTTACAGTCGGTGACGCGATTATGCAGCCAGTGTTTTAGTTTTTTTGTTGTTGTTGTTGTCCGTTGATGTTTTTGGTTTTTGTTGGTGTTGTTGTTGCTATTAAATAACGGTGCAGTCGTCACGCTGCATGTAATGTTTAAATGAACTTTTCTTGTTTTATAATGATTAAGAGTGAAAGAAAATGAAAGTGATTTTCTTTTTCTTTTCTTGATGATGATGCAAACGACAAAACGCATAATTTTCCACTTATGTCAAGAAATGTTGTATCTACTATTGAGTAAATAACAAATTTTATGGAAATGCATTCATAAATAAAAAAAAACCTAAACAACCACAAAGTATTTTATTTGATAATCTATCTTTTAATCTTATTTTTTAGAAACTTGTTAAATTCTTTAAATATTTGTTGGACACACCCACACATGCAAATTAATCACATAGCCCGATTAATCGATTAAAGTTTCTTTTTTTTTCAGCGAGAATTACTCAAATGGAATCACAATAATTCACATATCAGGCCAAGAGTTCATAACAAATTTCAGTCACGTGCCATTATAATAAGATTGCTAGCATATTTCGATTGTGATTCTCTTTAATGTGGTCAAAATGTGTGAAACTGTCAGCTAACGACTATGACAGTTGATGGCCATGATTGAAGACGGCCTATATTTATTTAGTTAGCTCTAGCTAATCAAGTATGCAGATAAGTAACTCACGATTGAAATAGAAACAAAAACAGAAGACTGAAAGCACAACAGACCAAAATGCCAAAGGCGGCTAAAACTAATGAAAGCGCTGCGTAACCAGGCCCAAAGAAGTCTTGCGTATGCCACTCGGAATGACAAACGTCAATTGAGTGAGAGAGTGAAAAGTATAGCGAAAGAGAGGCAAATATACAGCTTTAGAATGTCGGGCCAAACAACAAAACAAAAAAAATGAAACGGTTGTTTTACAGCAATGAGGAAAAGTGAAACAGCCGCAAGTTGACCAGTTGACAACTTGTTCGGTTGTTCGCTTGATCGGTTGGGCAATTGACAACTTGACGACACATACCGTAACTCAGATTTTGCAAGCTGCCTGCAAAAGCTGCCTGCAAAAAAGCTTCGGCCAGACGGACGAGAGTTGCGCATGCGTAAATCGACATCGACATCGACTGTGGCCAAGTGAAAAGCATAGTTTTTTCCTGCACTGACGAAATGTGTAACAATCGCAACTGGTTTAAATTTTGACTAAGTTATGGTTATGGATTTGGTTTACTTCTTAAAAGGTTTTTACCTGTTGTAAGTTCACAGAACTTAGCACAATTAACACAGAAACACAACGAACACAATGAGAACAACGAAAACACTGTTAACTTGAATTCTTCTTTTGGTTTTGATTTTGATTTTGGCTTGGCACTTTTTCTTTCCTTTGTGGCCGCTTCTCTATTTATAAACCATGTGCCATAATTCGCGACTCTCTTTTGTCGTTTGGCCTCATTTATTTACATTTCGCTCTGTGTGGATTTACATTATTTATTTTACAATTTTGTACAATTTTCTCACTATTTTTCGTACACTTTTGGCGTGCGCTGAAATACCGAAACGACAAACACTGATTAAAGAAGAGACCCGTTGTTGTTGTTGTTGTAGTTACTGCGATTACTGTTGTTTTTGTTGTTGCTATCGTCGTAGATTTCACCCGATTGGCTGTCTTTGTCGGTTCGGTTCACACACGCGCGCGTCGTCGTCTCTCCCGCCGAAGCTACAATCCAACTGCTTGGCACGAAACGCAATCAACAACTGACACTGAGAGACTGCAGCAAAAACCGAACGCAGCTTTTGAGTCGAGCTTGCAAGTCCGAATCATGAAGCAACAACAGAAGGAGGTCTCGTCGGCTGTCAAATCGTTCGGTGTTTGTCCCTTAATGCTTCAGTGCGTGCTTGCTTGTTGACGTGAAAGATATTGTCGTCTCACTCACACTCACTACGACTCACTACGATGAGCCTTTTCACTCGCACTTATTGATAGTATAGTCAAGGGACAGCTTTTTGCCGACGAGATCGATCTCCTTCTGTTGTTACTTCATGGTCCGAATCAGCTGTTCGAGAGTGCAAGACAGTGAGCGCAAGAGTGTGAGAGCAGAAAAGAGCGCGAGCTTTCGATACGCTCATTTAATTAAATTCACAATAGGAGCGTGATGAACTGTGTTTCGCCTGTTGTCTGTTCGCTTCAGCAATTCTTGACATTAATTAGGGTGATATGCCTATCTTGGAACAAGTCCAGAACCATTGTTCAAAAACGGAAATGGTTTTAAATCATATACAAACAATGTGTTATTATTAGTAAACAATTAACATGTTTCTGCGAATTAAGCAATAATTAAATAAATACAAATGATTAAGTATATTTTGCATTCATGTTTTTATTTGTCTCATTATTTTTTAGCAAAGAAATCAGAACAACATTTGAATACTGGCACATTTATAATTACCAATTTGAGCCTATCAGTTATCAGTTGACTGAACTTTGCACCTCTCCCCGGAGCTGCTTCAGCGCTGTCATTACATTAATCAACACATAATTACCATCAGGCCATGCATGATTGATGACGCACCTAATCAGCTGGAGGATTCAATTGACGCTCTCGACAAAGTCGACAACGAATTCTCATTGTAAATGGTGAAAATCTCACTGTTCAGATTATTGAAATTGGGCAGGTTGTTGCCATTGGCAACTGGAAGTGTGGAAGTTGGCACGGGTTGAATTTCCACAGCTGACTGATTCCCAGCTGACTTCTGTCCACTCTTGGGATAACAGTGCCAGGTGACTCTGATTCCACAGCAGAGGCAACATTGTCCTTTCCTAGCGGATTCCTTGGGCATCGCTGCATCCGTTTCCGGTTGCGACTCCATTTTGTGAAAGCAGCAGAGCCAACGCCTTAATCTTTCCTTGATCTGTGACAGACATCGCAGTGTTTGGGTGAGGAAGGTGTAGAAAAGGGGATTGAGGGCACTGCTGGTAAGGTTGAGCAGTCCAAAGCTAAAATAGAGCAACCAATCAACTGGCGAGGAGAAGGTGCCATACAGTCGCAGGATGAGAAAGATCCAGGCGGGAAGACGTAGACATATAAAGGCGGCCATCATTAGGATAACCACATGCACCATGCGGCGATGACGTGCCACACGTGCCGCTGCCGCCGGACTCAGGGACTCTGTCTTTGGTGGTGGTGGTGTTGGGGGTGGTGGTGACGCTGACAGCTTGTTTATGCCCAAGTCCAATGAGGCAGCCACACTGAAGGCGGTCATCAGGGCCTGGGTTGTCTCTGGCTTACTGAGAAGATACACAAATCGTGGCTCCCTTTTGTGCTGCCCCTCCTGTTGTTGCTGCTGCTGCTGTTGTTGTTGATGATGATGATGATGACGGCGTTGCCACAAGCGACGCGCAATTGTCGCATTGAGGAAGACAAAGCCAACAATGCAGGGCAGGAAGATGAGGCTAAGCAATATTACATTGTAGACCCCAATAACTCCCTATGTATGTCCATATATAAATAGAAATGCAAATTGTTTAGCTGATAAGATATCAAACACATGTCGACAGCATGTAAATTCTAGTACACAGCTCAGAATAACACAAGTAAGAACGTTATATAGTCGAGATGACGACTATTAGATGCCCATTATTTAATTTAAACATAAATTAAATTCATCTACAAGTCTTAAATTTTAACGTTTTTGAAATTGCAGCATACTTTTAGGCACTCGCGTTTGACTACCAACTCAAAACATGCATAACTACTGTTATTTTCATCAAATTTTTATGCGATTAAGTGCGATAATTGATATTAAGAAAAGGTGTAATTTAAAATTTATAAATTCGCGATAACTGGAAAACTACAGATAACGCAGAGTTGTTTTTTTGTTGGTTGGGGTGTCTCTACCTCTTATATTGTTATGTCTTTGTCCCAAATTTAGTAATTTTCACTGCTATAGTCTCTGATGTTAATCAATGTTACAAATATTCCATCAAATACAATATACCCTGACATCCCACGATTAACGGGTATCACAACCATTGATAAAAACGGAAAGTAAACAACCCATGGTCAGAAAATAATCTCTTGCTGAGCTTTATAAACATAACGTAGTAATTTGCGTCTTATTGTCGCTTATCTCGAGCTGCATACTAACCTTATTCTTAATTTAGCCTCAACTCACACTCATGCCCAGACACATGCTGGCCAATTGTAGTTCACTGACCACCAGCTCCTCCGTTGGCTGCAGATAGACCTTTGTGAATTCTGAGATGACAAAGAGCGGTGCGGCCGAGATAACGGAAGTCAGCCAAATGCCAGCAATGCACAGGCCACAAAAGAGCCAACTGGGATTCCAAATGGCACAGGCAGCACGTCTAATGGCCATATATCTATCCAAGGCAATGGCCACCAAAATAAGACTGCTAAACATAATTGTCGCCGTATTGACAAAGGGCACAAAACTGCACATAAACCGACCCAAGACCTAAAATATATATTAATATTTATAAACATTAATAATTTATAGTTGCTTACCCACAATTCCAGATACTTGGCATTGAAGTGCGCCACATAGGCTGTGGTGAAGCTCAAGGAGTAGAGAAGATCGCTGCAGGCCAATGCAATGAGGCAGATGCGAAAAAATGGCCTCAACTTGCGTCTGCTATTCACATACAGGGTGCCTATGTTTCCTATAAAAGCAATTAAAAATAACACGCCCACCAATACCAAGAAAATACATCGCTGCTTTGCACGAATCTGACACAAATCGGCAACTGGAAAAATTGGAAATGGAAGCACGTCTAATGTGGCATTAAAAATATGCAGTCGCGACAGAGGCAGCGACAGCGACGGAGGCAGAGGCAGCGAAGCCATTCAATTAAAAGCGCAGCCCTAAAAGTATGCAACGTTTTAAATGCTCGTGCGGCGAGTTCAGCGATTTGTATATAACTAAAACAAAGAATACGACCGACACCTGCAACCGTTGAACGTTTAGTTCATGATTATCAACAGGTATCGCAGGCTCTTATCAATCGTCGTTAAACCATCATTTAACTGTTGGCTACCTTTCCTGATTACTATCGGTTGTCCTAACTGTTTGCGAAGCACGCGATGAATGATTGATGTGACAATTGCAGCAAGATCTGCACATTGACTAAAGCATACCCTGTAGTAAAATATTCAGTAAATGTTTCATTTTATTTCATAGATTTATTTATGTGTTTGTATATTTAATTTGGCAAGGATTTTCAATATGCATTGGCCATTTCATTTCTTGCATAGCACATTTTATTGTCCACATTATTTAGTTTATCATCAATTTTTTTTTTGTAATTTTCGCCTCAAAAAATACAACGCATGCATTTACATATTTGTATGCACATATATATATAGTATACATTTATAGCTATTATGTGTATGTATAATTAGGCTTAGCTAAATTAAATGTAATATGTATGTATGTAAAAAATTACAAAAATTTTCATTGTTGTAAACTTAACAGCAAAAGCCTAGCGCTAAATTAAACTTATCATTAACTATTATTTATGTAAAAACCAATGCGAGATTTCAAAACAATGAACACACAGACAAAACAAATTATACAAAAACATTTAAAGCTAGGTTTCATTTCAAAAGAAAGAATAAAGATAAACTCAAAATACTTGGAATTTGTTGGCAAACACAAACACGCACAAACACACATACACATGCATACATACAGACACAGACGCACTCAAACATACAACACATTCATATATAGCTACGTTTGCCATATTGATCTAAATATATAGTCTTTTATGCTTAGCGCAAAAACCCGCAATATTAATAATTATATATATATATAAATATGTATATATAGTATAATATAATATGGTACTGCATGTAGTGTAGTTTAGTTTAGTTTAGTTGAGTAGGTTAGGTAGCTTTACAACGACGGATAGTTTGTTTGCTTTGACAAATGCGGACTGCAGCGCATCGTATTGCGCATACGTCTAGTAGTACTGGGAGCATTGCGCATACGCCTAGTAGTACTCGGGCTGCTCCTGCGACTCCAAGTCCACGCACTGGCTGCCCATATGCACCGTTAGCGTCTGATATGGCAGCGGCTTTCCCATACTCAGATTGGCAGTCACATAGATCAAGTAACTGTCGCCAGGCGTTAGACTCATTATGGTCTCCATTTCAAGCTTATCGCTGGCACTGTGTATTTAAAATCGTATTTATTGATTTATCCAGGGTATGTTTTAGTCGAGTGAGCTTACCTGGGCTGCTTCTCGCGACAGCGTATATACTTGAAGTTCTTGTGTTGCGTTATTCGCAGTGCCGCAAAGTCCATGCAATAATTTGTTGAATCCATGCCGCTGCGTTGCGGCAGATTAAAGACAATGACACAGTAGCTAAACAAGTATGAGAAGGCCAATTATAATTGAATTATTTTTTATAATTTGTGTAGATGTATTTACCTGAGAGCACGCTCATCCGGGGAGCTGTTCCAGGCGATGGTTGTGCTGGTGCAACGCGTGCGCACATCGAATACGGTTATGTTTTCCGGAAGTTCCGGCAGATCGCGGAATAATCGCTCACTGCTCAGCGCCAACTAGAAATGAAATCATTATATAATTAATTTAGATATTAAAATATAAGTGAAAGTTGTAAAACTAACCTAAAATGTAATATAATAATGCTACATTGATAAAAATATTAAAAGTAACAAAAAATATGCAGACTAAACTAATTTAGTTTGATGAATTTTTAGAGGGATATTCTTGTAGCATTAGTAATTACGATAGATAAATAAATAATCTTATAGATAATAATATATTTAGAGCAAAATAAATTAAGTTGGAAAGTTGTAAAACTAAGTAATTATCTAATATAATAATGTAACTATGACGAAAATAAAAATCATAAATATATTATTAATAAAAATATAAAAATTTAGCGAATTTAATTAAACCCTTTTAACTATAGCACTAAGAAATAAGATGGAAAAATAAATCGTTTTTGAGAAATTAATTTAAATAGCAAAATAAATAAAAATTTAAAGCTATATAATTAAGTAAATAACCAATATATAAATATGTAACTTTGATAAAGATTTAAAATAAATAAAATTAAATTAAATTAAATCGATATATAAAATAAGAATATTTAGTTTAAAAAATTTATTGAAATTAGCTTATTTTATATCCTGGATATCCTATAATTAAGATATAAAAAATCAATAAATCTTGATCTTCAACTCACTCGCACTTTTTGCGCCCTCAGCGCCTCGTCTTCGTTGTTGGGCTCGAAGCGCATGAGATACCGCTGGCCAGGCTTAATGCCCTCCTGCTTGATGTAGGTGGGCAGATAGATGTTGCCCACCTTGGCCACCACTTCGTGGTGACGCAGCAGCTTCACACGAATCTCGCTGCCGGCACAGGGCAACAGCAGATATCGCATAAAGCGGGGCGGGGGCGTGGTCATCGGCACCTTGAAGCTGTACACCTGGACACCATGGAGTCCCCCGATCTTGAGCAGGGACAACGCCTGTTCCCTCAGCGCTGTGGGGTGCGTGCGATTGAAATGCACCTGGACACTGGCCAGCGGTAGCGTCAGATTCTGGAGACGCTGATGGACTCCAAAGAGCTGCAGTTTGTAGCTGCTGTTGGGCTGCAGTCCACGCAACTGTTGCTGTGTCCTCGCCCCAGTGCACACAATGTGCAGATTATGACGCGGATTCAAATGTCGCGCCCGTTTCGGTGCCCGCGACCAGACCAAGTCGAAGACACTGTTGGCCCCCGAACACGGACCGGCCGAGGTCCGAGAGTGCGTTTGCTGTTGCCGCGTGTAGGCGTAGATTGCCTCGCAGAAGCTGGCAAAGTCATTGCTGGAGGAACTAATGCGTTGAACCACCAAGCAATAGTGCATGGCATGGTAATCGAATTTACTGGAAGAAGAAATCGGAAAGTAGAACATATATTAATGTTGTGTAATTAGGCTGTCTGTTTATCAATCAGTAAGTAGGCCCATCAATCTCTTAGTCAATCAATCAGTTCGTAAGTGAGTCAATCAATGTGATAGTCAATCGTTCAGTAGGTAGTCTGCCTGTTAATCAATCATCAGTCAATCATTCAATCTATAGTTAGTCAATCATTATTCAATCAATCAATAGTTAGTCAATAGTTAGACAGTTAACAAATCGATCAATAATTTAGATTGAATTTTTATCAGACAATTATCATTAATTTATCAATCAATCAATTATTTGATTTAACTGCATATATGTAGTCTGTCAATCAGCCAGTCTGTTTATCAATCTGTCAGTCAGTCAGTATTGCAGTCAGAATCTTTTAAGTTTTCTGAATTATTCAGCCTTTCAATCACATCATCTTTCAAGCAGACAGTCAATCAATCAGACTTTCTGTCAATCACACTAGCTGTCAATCCATCAAATCAAAAAATTGTTTTTTAACGTCATGATTTTGTTAGTCAATCATTCAGTCAGCCACTCTGAAAGTCGGTCAATCAAAAAACCTGTCAATTGGTCAATCATTTACATTTACAGTGGCAGCAAATTGCAGTTGTTGTTGATTGAACTCACCTGCGCTCCCATTTGACAATCAGCTGACGCTTGCGCACTCGATTCTGGGTGCGGATTGCGATGCGATGTGTGTGATTGAGCAGGGGCCACGTGTGATGAGGATGCTTGGCCTGTGCCTCCACCTTCAGAGCGCCGCCTTGTCGCGCCTGCACAAAGAGATCGTATTGGCCGCGCAGGGCGCAGGGGAGGATCAACCTGCCCATGGCGATGCCAGGTCCAGGTCCAGATGCAGGTCCAAGTCCCTTGGCAGGCGATGCCAGACGCAAGACGTTTGCTGTGCAAATGCAAATGCAGATTTTGAGTGGTGCTGTGGGGGGGGGGGGGGCGTGGCAAGGGGCGGGCCGAGGTCCGCTTACCTGTTTGATTGTAGTAAAGCTGACGTGCCACGGGCAATGAGAACAGAATCGTCAGCGGCGTTGAGTTGTTTAATTTCAACACAAATCTGTTTGTAAAAAAACGAAAGAAAGACAAAACAAGATGATGAGTAAAGAGTGGAAGATGTGGGAAAGAAGTGGGGCGGAGTAAGTAAGCTGTTGACGCCCTTTGTCAAAAATCATGACACTAAATTATCACACGCAATTTGTATCGTCCAAAGGAAATTCAAGTCGGAGTCCGAGTTGGAGTTGGAGTTTGAGTTCACGGTGAGTCAGCGCCTTTGGCAGCAGGCGCTGCAACAATGTTGCAACTAAAGATTGTGGCCAAGTGTTTAGCTGAGTTTCCCCTCTCTTTCTCTTTTGCCTACTCTTTATCTCTTGCCTGTACTGTCTCTGCTTTGCCAGCCAAGAAGTTTTGTTTTGTAATTAAATGCGAAATTTACGATCAATTTTTCTAATGACAAAAGCCAAGACAAATGTGGCTACAGCAAACACACACACACACACACAAACACACCCACACACACAGGCAGTCAATCATATATATGTGTATGTGTGTGTGACGGAAGCTCCGGCAGCGCCATTGCAGTAAAGTGACTCATTGACTTGGCTTATGGCCGGCCGTCTCAAGTTTTATGACCGGCTACTTCCGGCCAACGCCATTTGCCAATGCGAGCAATCGCCCTCCCCACTCCCTTGTTGTGTGGCATGCAACACCCCCGCAGCAGCCAGACGGTTTTTGGCCGCACCGCCAAAAGGTTCCCAACTGTTTGATGGAGTGTTTTAATGCATTTCTGCCATTGTTGGCGGCCATTTTATAGATGGCGCCACAGCGACTGCACAAATATTTGCTTTAATTTAAGCCTCGCATGTTGCAGTTTGCAAGTTGCAAGCTTTTTGTTGTTGTCATTGCTCCCGTTGTTGTGTTGTTGTCATTGTCATTGCCTGGCTGATGACAGCAGTCAATTATATAAGGCAAACATCATGTGGCAACAACTAATTGCAATCATCCAAAGTCGACTCCTGAATCAGCTACACACGAAATACAGTTTTCACAAGTTGACCAAAATTGACCATAAATGGCTAAAAAATATATAAATTGGAAGGACAATATTGAAATATTTTCCTTTTATTTAACATTTTTTCTCTCTCTAATTTTTGTAAATTTTCTTTTATTTTTAATTTAAATCGGGGCAGAGTTCTGATTGCTTTTTAACCAATTAAATAAAATCCAATTAAAAAATAAAATAATTTAAAAAATTATGTGTTTTAATCTAATAATATAATGTATTGATAATAATATTTATTGAAATCTAGAATATCTAAATTATAATCAGAATTAGAAATTAATAAGAATTTAAATGTGCCGAATCATTGTAGAGTGCAGGCAAACACAAATGAAGGTTGACTACAACATTATATTTGATAATTTGAAAATCTAGCAAATAAATTTTATAAATTATTACGAGAGTTGACTGTAAAGTCATGGGAATTAAAAGGAAAACCTAACGATCTTAATCAACTTTTAAGTTCAAGAAAATATAATATTTATATTTATTTCCCAAATTTAAATTAAAAGGTTATTGAAAAAGATTCATATTTTAGAGTTTGACCTTATTATAGAAAAGCGCTGAGAAGCTGCAGGACCTAAGATAAAAAGACTTATTATTTCCATACATAAAAGTGGAATTTCACTACTGGGGCCAATGACTCATCCTGCCATCCTATCAAAAGTCTATGTAGCTAATGTACATTAATGTCACATCATTGTAGAGTGCAAATTTCTAGTTATAAATAAAGATTGACAAAGTATATTAATAAATAATTACACTAAATATGTGTTTAATTAGAAAATAAATTAAGAATCTCAACTGAACCCATATACCTCATGATTGTAGGGTGCAGACATGCATCAAAAGCCGCCGGACACAACAAACAAACCACACCCAACCGAACCGAACCAAACAAGCCGCCATGCGAGGAGTTGCCTCAGCTGCCTCAGTTGCCTCAGTTGCTTGACCATCGTTCAACGGGCCAAAACACACAAAATGTGGCCAAAACTCTACAAAATGGAGCTGCTGAAGTTGCTGCTGCTGTGGCTGCCAACTGGCGGCGATGGGATTGTGAATCCATCGAATGAGTCAGCCAATATGGTTATCTATATGCTGCCGCCCAAGGATGTGGGATTCCACATCTGGGAAGTGGGCGTCGATTGTCTCGACAGCTTTGCCCAAATCTTCTTCTTTCGCAATCCCGTGGAACGCTATACACGTGCCTACAATCTAATGACGACCAGCGTCTTCAACATGTCTCTGCCCGCGGCTCAGATTCAAATCGGATTCAGCAAGCGGATCAATGAGGCCATCAGCGATCCGAAAATGCCAAAGGAAAGGGAATTCTATCAGCTGCGCGTCATCTCGGATATCTTGAAGACATCGAAGACTTTTGGCGAGCTGCTGCTGGCGGATAATTATATCATTGTGGTGGACAGTGTGGAGAGATTAAACAAACTGATGAGGGATTATGTGAGCAAGAGTCGCTCCTGGAATCCGGGTGCCCGTTTCCTGGTGCTCTTTCACAATGCGCAGCAAAGGGACAGGCCCTGGGGTATTGCCTCAAAGATCTTCAACGATCTGATGACCAATTTCTATGTGCATCGTGTGGCGTTGCTCTATGCCAACTCCTCGACGGATTACAACATCCTGGTCAATGATTACTACAGCAATGTCGACTGTCGCATTCTCAGCGTGCAGAGTGTCGGTCAATGCCAGAATGGTCAACTCTATCCATCTCCCCATGCCGTCCACGTAGCCATGTTGGATTACATAAGCGGTTTCAGTCCGAGGAACTGCACCTTCTACGTCTGCGCCTCCATTGCGGCTCCATTCGTGGAGGAGGATTGCGTGCTGGGACTCGAGATGCGAATTCTGGGATTCATGCGCAATCGATTGAATTTTATGGTGGGTGTTCAAATAATTTTACTGCTTTTTTAATTTTTAAAACCTTAATTGACTTTTTTAACTAAAAACTTAAAAATTTTTTTTTTTTTTTTTATAAACTTTGTTCCAAAAATAATTAATAATACACCGAATGAACGAAGCTGTGACAAATCAACTTTGTCGGTATCTTAAACAAATAGAACTGTAAATTAATTTTTATTTTGTGCACTAATAGTGTCAAAATTCAAAAATATTGATTTCATCTTAAGAACATTAATACATTATAAACAAGAAGGATGGGCTATTTTCGACAGCCCAAAGATTTGACATCCTTGCAGAGCCCTTAATTCAAGTGTCGACTTATTATTTCTTTGATTTTTATATAAAATAATAATCAGAATTTATCAATATTTGATCAGAATATATAAGACAATGTCGTTACACAACCCGACGACTCAGTTCATCGTCCTATTCAAGAATATACATATACAATGGCGAACATCTTTATTGACACAGCAAACATTTTGAGATTTGGGAGCTTATTTGTTTCCTTATCGTTAACATATTGGATTTAAGGGAAAAGTCATTTAAATTCCTTTTGAATGATGTAAAACTTTCCTTAATCCATTAAGTACCCTTTGAAAATTTTGAATTTATGCAAAAGTCAATTTTCAAAACTTTTTTCATCGTTTCAATTCTTGGAGTAACTGCAAACAAAATTTAATAAATATTTTTGCTAGTATTTTTTATAGTTTTTTGAAAATCCTAAAAATGGCTATTTTAACCCCGTTTTCCTACTTTTCACACAAAAGTGTCTTTTTGGCAAAGAGTTTTATTTATACTACTTATAATATAATTTCCATTTATTATCAACTATCAAGAAATCCCCATTTTCTTCTCTTCCCCACAGATCAATCAAACATGCTCCCGGGAAACACGTGGCGAGGACCAGGGAGATGGCAATTTTAATGGTCTGCTGGCCAGGCTATCGGACGGCGAATGCGACTTCATAATGGGCGGCTTTTATCCGGACAACGAGGTGACTGATTACTTCTGGGGATCGGACTGTTATCTCCAGGATGCGCACACCTGGTTCGCCAAGCTCGCGGATCGTCGTCCCGCCTGGCAGGCCATGGTTGGCATCTTTGCCCTGAGCACTTGGATCAGCTTCCTGCTGGTGCTCGTACTGAGCTGGCTCTTCTGGTATGCCCTGGTCAGGATCCTGCCGGAGCCAGAATACTTTCAGCAGCTCAGTTTGACGGGGCTCAATGCGCTTGGCGTGACCCTTTGTGTCGCTGTCCAGGAGCGACCCATTTGTGATGCAACTCGATTATTTTTCCTGGCACTGACACTGTACGGGATTAATCTGGTGGCCACCTACACCTCCAAGATGATAGAAACCTTTCAGTATCCTGGCTACTTGCACCAGCTGGACGATCTGGAGGAAGTGGTGGCAGCAGGAATTCCCTTTGGCGGCGAGGAGGAGAGTCGCGATTGGTTTGAGAACGATGATGATATGTGGATATTCAAGGGGTACAACAGCTCCTTGAAGTTCAGTCCACGCACTGAGAATCTGATGGATGTGGAGCAGGGAATGCGCTGCATTCTGAGCAGTCGCATGTATGTGATGCAGAATAAATACGCGGATGATATTTTCGCCTTTCCCCAGAACGTTTTCACCAGTCCCATGCAGCTGATCATGAAGGCGGGTTTTCCCTTCATGTACGAGATGAACACGATCATTAGATACATGCGAGATGTGGGCATCATTAACAAGATCGACTCGGATTTTAGATTTAATAACACTTATTTAAATCGCATCTCGAAGATGCGACCCAATTTTGCAGCCACTGTAATTGTGCTGACCACGGAGCATATGAGGGGTCCATTTGGTATCCTAATTGTAGGCATCTTCAGTGCCTCGCTGGCATTTCTCGGAGAGCTATTTTACGGGAATCGCGGCAGCAGCAGGCGACAGAGACGTAAGGAGCGAAGAAGGGGCAAGTGGAGAAGGGAGCGGAGGCAAGTTCGAAAGACGATGGCTCCTGTGGTGCGTTTTACACCCATCCAGAGACGCAAAGTCCTGTAAACAGACAGACAGTGAGACAAACAGAGAGAAGGGCAAACAAACAAACCAACTAACCGAGTAGTTCAAACCATAAAAATTGACTCAATTCACATAAATTTACAATTGAGCGAAGGCAGCGACAACGACAACATGTTGTTGCTGTTGTTGTTGTTTCAGTTGTTGTTGCTGCTGTTGTTGTTGTCTTCCTCGTTTGCTTGAATGTCTGGTCGCGTCTGGTAGTTGTAGTTTTCACGCGAAATACTTAAAATCAGCGACAAAATTCTATTTTTGCAACTATCAAAAGCGACGGCATAAAAACAAGCAGACAGTCAGGCAGTCAGTTGGTCTGGTCTGGTCTGGTCTGCTCTCCATCTCCATCTCCAACTTCATTTCCATCTCCTCCTCATCCTTTTCCCTTAGCTCAAATTGACAATCAGCTTTTGAATGAACAGTTTTCCTGCATTGCCACGCAAAATGCAAAGAGCAAGTTCGAAAAACACACACACAGATATGGAGAAATGGCCACGAAACTAACTGGCTCACATAATATGGTTATAAGTAGCATATTTACCGACTACTATCTCTATAAACTTTGGAAATTTGTAGCCAAAATAAAAAAAAAGAAAATTCTTTGCTAAAAACTTTGCTCTATCAACAATTTAAATATCAAGTCAAAGAGATTAGAAATAAAGGAAAACACAGAAACAGTTCGGAATAACAAAACAATTGTAAGCGTAAACGGTTTTCCGTTACATCAAGAACTTATCAGCGTAAAACTTTACGGAAAATGTAAAAGAAAAACACTTTGTAATGCAAAAATATTGGTTTCGTTTAAAAGGTACAATAATCTTCAATAACTATCTAAGCTCAAGAGTCCCAATTTAAATATATATTTATGAATTTTTTTAAACGTTTTGTGTGTTGTTGTTTGTCGATATAGTGCCATATCAACATTAGTGGACCTCAAGTCAGCTCAAACTCATTAACTACCAAGTAGAAAGGTCGCTTAAACAATAATATTATAGATATTATTTTTAAAATGTTGTCCTTCCTTTTGATAAATTTAAAAAAGACTAAGTTAATCTCTTTTTATTCTTAGAATTTAAAAAAAAAAATAATATAAATTTAGATATTCTAAATTGTTTTTAAATTTCATACATAGATAATGCAGCTGTTTTCAAAAATATAATAATTTTTACAGTAATTTAAGAAGTCTATGTAAATAAATAAACATTGTGCAGTGTTGACAATCATTTAGTAAATTAAAAACAATAAAAATATTTTCTTTGAACTCTTAGTAATTAAAACTCCATATCATTTTAAATTGTCTTTGTTATTAAAAATATTTAAAAAGAAAATTTTGTATTTTTCAAAAAATCATTAAAAATATAAAAAAAAAATATAAAAGTATAAAAATCATACCAAAAATTGTTGAAAACATTTATAATAAAATTATATTGTAGACAGACATAAATTTAATAAAAGTCTAGGCATGACTGCATACATTCAAAAAATATGATACAAATCTATTAAAAATTGTTGACAACTCGCAAAGGAATGCACTTCCTATAATTATAATTATTTTGTATAATGCTCGAAAAATAATTACTCATCGAACTCAAAGACAATCAGCGAAAGTTGTGTATAATTGAATTTGATTCTAATGTAATTGATTCTAATATTTCTATGGGACTTTCGTATTCGCATTCACTTGATTACTCACGGAGCACTCACAAAATGGGCACAGTGCGCACTTAGTGAGTGCACTTTAATGTGTGAGTGTATGAGTGTGTGTGTGAGTGTATGTGTGTGTTTGTTGATTTGCTTTTTGGTGAAATTTTAGACTATTGAACTGTGTGGCGTTTGAGCAACGTCTGATGGGTGACTAAGCGACACTGGGGAGTCTGTCTGTCTGTTTGTCTGTCTGTCTGTCTGTCTGCGCCGGACGTGTGACGCCCAAGTGTCTGTCTGGTGCGCATTCTATTCACACTCAGAGTCGCATGTGGCAGATGCATGTGGCAGTGGCAGTTGCAGTTGCATGAGTTGCACGAGGCAGTGACAAGTCTGTGAGTCTAAAAATATACAATGCAATATACAACAACGAGCATAAGTTTATATTTGAGGCAATGCTAAAAGTCGTCAACGTCGTTTTTAGCCGAAGGTCTGCGCACTTTCAGGCGAAAGAATTATGCTGCTCATTTTATGGCCAAAAATGTTTATTTCTCTCTTGTTATTGTAGTTCTTTTTTTTGTGGCTTCTTTGATACGCTTACAAATAAATAGTTTCACGCCATAAAGCAGCACACAGTGCGGGAGTAAATCTGTACCTCTCTCCACCTCCCCCTCTCCCTCTCTCTGTCTCATGCTCGCTCTCTCTCGCTTGAGTGCAATAAAAGTTGTTTACAACATTTTTCAGCCTGAGGCGCACATAAAAATGCAGAATCAACAACCACAACCACAGCCACAACAATAACAATAACAACAACAACACAAACGCATTAACAACATTTTGTAGTTTGTTTTGATTTTCGGGCCATTGGCCAAAATACGGATGCGTGTATGCTACAGGTGGTGCAGTGGTGCGAAGCGTCTCAAAGTGGCCCAGTCCCACTTTCAGTGCCACTAACAATACCAATACCACTACAATAATTCCAGTTTCGAGTCTGATCAGCTAGTGGAGAGGGAGAGAGGGGAGTGGGGGTAAGAACACATATTGCGCCGTCGAATTAAGTCATAAAATTAATATTTATGATTTGTTTGCGCAACAGAATATTAAAAGCCGAGTGCAAAAATGGCCAACGAAGTCGAGTTTAAGTTTGTTCCTTGATTGGTTGCTGCCAGCACAGGAGCTACACAGAAAAAAATAAATCAAGTTATATTTTCCAGGATATTTTCGTGAAATTAACAAAAAAATGCGAATAAAATTGAATAAAGTGAAAAACAAATAATTAAAATTTTAATTTTACTGAAAAAAACTCTTATATAACCCCGATAAACACAAAATATTTGTGAAGAAGGAATATAAAAATTGTAAGCGACTAATTAACTTGGTAATCGATTCAATAAATTCCATAATTACCATACTTTTGACACCATTTGGACTAATATTTTATTTCGAAAGCGCATAGTTTTTTTTTGTCTGTGTATGTATATCCTATCTGCCTGTACCTTTAAAGGGGCAACAATTACAGTGCGTGCAACGATCTGCAGATGGCTTAATTCTAGCAAAACTCTTAATGACTGAACGCCCCATAAATTTGTGTTCACTATTCACGATTCACAATTCACAATTCGCTCCTTTTCACACGCTCCACAGCGGCGGCAGCAACTCGAGACGTACATCACGTATTTTAGGAGGAGGAGGAGGAGGAGGTAGAGTTGGAGACGAAGGTGGTGCAACCGTGCAATTGGAGCACTCGCTTGGCCACTGGTCGCGCGACAATAAAACCAACAAGAAGAACAGCAGCAACAACATCACATAGAACAGCAACAACAACAACAACAACGAGAGCAACAACGACATTCATTTGAATGCTTGACATTCTATGCCAGAATGATCAAAGTTATATGAGCAGCAAGAGACGAGTGGCAACAGCAACAGCAACGACAACATCAGCAACAACAACAATAACAACAGCAACAACAAAAAGGTTCGCACGTTCTTTGGGCGAAATAAAAGACAGAAATAAATTTCAAAACATAAAAAAAGTAAAAACAATTTTAAGCAGGATATAGTAAACTGTGGCATATCGAATTATATATGCACTTGCACAGAAAACTTAGAAGTTTTTTCTGAAATTTAAGTTTAAAATAATTGATTTAAGCATGCACTTTTTAAGCATGTATTGAGGATATGGTTGTTAAATTAATACAATATGCGGATAAAATGGTAACGGAAAAGAAATAATAGAACATTTGATTTCACTGGAAAATGTCTGTTAGAGCCCCGACAGTCAAATTATTTGGGGAGAAGAAATTGAAAAATCGAACTTGAATCACCTGGTTTGGGAAAATCCGGGATAACCGAAATTTTGACACTGCATCGAATTAATTTTATACCTGAATCCCGAATTGTTTTTTGTGTACCAAAGATTTAACTTCACTTTTAAGCTGTCACGCCAAAAATGCCAATGCTTTGGTTTCTGATGGAAATACACATAAGATCTTTAAATTCCTACAATCATAATTTATTTTAAAATTTTTTACAAAGTGTCTGCTATAACGAACTAACCCCCAACAACTTATAGAGCATATTCGAATTGGGGAAAACAAAATGCCTGCCAGGCGCGCGCGCTAAGCGAAAACGTGACAGCATTTCTTGACCCAGGCCCAAAAGAGGGCAAAGAAAATGCTACAGCAAACAACAAAAAACTAACTCAAGAAAAACAATAACAAGTTGAAGGAAAAAAAGTTGCTCATACGCCACGTGCAACGCGGCCGCAGCTGTCGGCCTAGCAAAAAACACACACACAAACACTAACAAAGCACACACACTACTTGGAAAAATATGGACAAGGCAAAGATGAAGAAGCAGCTGAAGTGGGTGTAGCAGAAGAAGAAGAACCATTTACACACACAAAAACACACACACACACACACTCGTTGCTAATATTTATGAGAACTGTAAAAATCTGGCGCTGGTTTTTGTGTGTGTTTGGCCAGAACCACACGTCGTGGTTATAAATTATTTTTGTTGTTTTCTTTCTTTTTGCCCATACCAACTGTGGATGGCGCCCAAGTTGATGTCCCCTGTCCCTTCTCCTCTGACCATTAGCTTTACTCTACTCATATTTGTTATTGTTTGAGGTTCTCTAATTTGATTTGTGTGACAAGCGGCGTCGTCATCGCACTTAGGCGCATTACCCAAATTAGGAAACAAGAACTCAAGAGTCACGATATAGATACACTTTTGGACTTACCGTTTCTTTTGGCGCTGCTCGAGGGCAATGTGCACGGGCACATCCACATACAGATCCTCCACATCATCAATGCTGCTCAGCATTTTCTCATAGGCCAAACGTTGCGGGCAACTGGACGTGGGCAGGACATGCGAGGACTCCTGGCTGATTCGATTGATGGCCAACGACGACTGGCCAATCTCGGCCTGCAACTGCGTCGAGCAGAGCAGCAGCAGGAGGATCGCAAACTGTTCTGGCTGCTCGGCCAGAAGTTGCCGTCGCATTTTAATTGATTGATTGTTTATAATATTTTTGTTTTGTTGATTTTTTGTCAAGTTTATGGGCTGTTAACTATTTTGGCAGAGTTGAAAATCGTTTAATTTGCGTTTAGCTAACTGCAGCTGTGTGTGTGTTAGCGTGTGTTTGATTTTTATAAATGGGAATTATTAAAGCCCTTTAAAACATTTTTAACCCATTTTAAGCTAATGGGCATTTAAATACCCAAAAAAGTATTGACACTTTAAAAATTCTAGCTCTGGGCATGTGAGAGATATCGAGGCAAAATTTTTTTCATAGTAAAGAGAAATAATAAAAATATAAGTATAAGAATTGAACAGTTTAGTTATCCTTGTTATACCTGTAGTTTTTTACATCTAGCTATTTTTCTGCATAGAAAATGTTATCGAAAAAAGCTGAAAAATGTATGGAAATCGAAAAAATTAAATGTGAAGATACAAATTTTTTTTTTGTTTCTTTCAACTTCTATGGTCTTCTAGGCACACATTTCCAAATTTCGTCAAAATCGTACCAGCCGATCTATGAGCAGCCATTAATGGGTTAAAGCCCAAGCCATGCCAAATTTAAATAGTTTTCAGACGTAAAACAAATTGCATGGCTATAATAATTTAATATCATACTCGCCAAACACCTGTTTCTCACCTGTGTCAGGTTGCCAGCTAACTTTGAGTTGAAATCTGAATATATTCAATATCATAATATGCTAATTTGAGCTGTTTTGTTTTTAATGAACATAATTTGTGGAAGTCAAAAAAAAATAAGAAATATAAATATATATATATAAATAATATGTCCATAAATAATATTTACCTAGATTAAATATATTTATTAAATAATTCGACTGTCAATTGCATTCTACAGACTAATCTATCAAATTTATTCCCCTAATCGTGTTTCTAAATTTTGAATCTTGTGCTTAGTCTTTTGGCAATTGTTATATGAACATATATTTTATCATTAATCCTCTTTCAGCAGCTTTAAGTCTTCTGCTTGGCCACTTCAATGCCCAACTTTCATCATCCCTTCAGCAACGGCTCTTCTGCCCCAGCTCCTTTACTACTCCCACTCCTTCGGATCTCTCTCCTCTGCCTCTTCTCCTACTTCGTTGCACAATTAAGGCCTGTCAAACCTTTGACACACGTCGTCGTCGTTGTTGTTGTTGTTGCTGCCTGTGACAACTTCTTTAGCTGTCCGAATATCGGCAAAAAGAAATTATTTTTGGCTGCGCACTGCGGCGGCTTTTTAAGAATTTTTTTTCTCTTGGTTTTTGTTTGGGATTTCGTATTCTTTTTTGTTGCTTTATATTCTTTTTTTGGCTTTTGTTTTGTTTGCTGAGGGGCAGAGCCAATTAATTTTGGCTACAGTGAATCGATTCTTGGAACTGTTAGATTTACTAATTGCGGGCCACACGCCCCCTACACGCACACACACACACGCACGCACACACGCAAACACAACAACAACGGCAATTAGAGTTCTGCGAATTTGCGTGCATTGCAACAATTGGGCAACGCCGTCCACAGGACAGAGGGCTAGTCCTAAGCAGGGGGTTGCCACCTGTTGTTGTCATGCTGAGCAATTAACGACGCACGCCTACAACACAAACACACACACGCACTCTAACACACACTCACTTGCTAGACTTTGGTGCTGTCAATTTTTTTAGCGCGCATCGTTTGTCTTGCACTGTGTTTTTGTTTTTTTATTTTCTCTTGTACCGTTAGCTAGCGGTAAGCTTTGCTTTTGACAACAACAATAACACTCGTATACAGTAAACTGTCAAATAGAAAGCACTGAGGCACGCGCGTAGTTCGGAAGCTGAAGCTGCTGCTGCTTCCGTCTGCCTTGACGAGCAAACACAAAATGAGAGTCGTGCGCAAAGCAAAGCAAACGAAATCCCGAGGGCAGCTAGCGCCGACTGCGCTGCCAGCAGCACAGCCAGCAGAGAGCAAGCAGCGTGCAGCAGGCAGCAGGCAGCGACGGCGACAGCGACTGCCGTTCACGAAGATGTCGCCCCCAAAAAACACGAAGACGTAACTGCCGAAGTCCCGACTGCGCTGCCAGCAAACACACATGTGCATATGTTTCTGTGTGAGAATATGTTCGTTCGTATGTGTATGTTTATATATAGAGCTTCTTAAACTTTTTTTTTTTGCTTTGGCTTAATTAATGTGCCTGCCTGCTTCGGGGGCTGCTCCATTGATGAGGCTGCCAGCTTCGACTCATTCTCCTTGCCTCGTCCTCTTGCTTGCCCTCTCACACTCACTCTGTCATCGCATTTGGTTTGTGCCTTGTTGCCTGTTCGTTCTTGTTTTGTCGCGCCAACAATTTTCGATTTTTGAATTTCATTTTCATTGAAAACAGAAAAAAGCAGCAACAACATAAAATGCGTTTGTTTTATGTGTGGCACGTGACTTTCAATGCAAAAAACCGAGCGCCACTGAGCCGCAACAACTTCGCGCTTTCAGCTCTCCACATGTAATCCGATATTGTCCCCACAACTAAACGGATGATAAGCATTTGATTCAGATCCAGATTCAGATTCTCCGCTTAGCGTCAAGTGCATTCGCGCTCGGATATGAGCCGCTGCCTTCTCCACGCCTGTTGCTGTTGCTGTTGCTGTAACTTGCATCTGGCATTCAGTCATCATCAATGCAGTCACAGATCGTGTCGCAGTCCGTGTCCGTGTCCAAGTCATAGTTTCGTTTTCACTCCACATCTCCCTGACCAAAGTAAGAATGCTCTTGTTGAGAACGGTTTCATTTGTTTTATTGTATTTTGTATTAAAAAAAGATTAAGTTAAATACATACAAGTTGAAATTTAGAAACATTTAGTAATTAAATTTAATTAAGAATAGTTACTACGTGCCAATTTTGCAATACCTTGGAAATTTTGCAATTGGTAACATTTTATTGCAATCCTTCTGTTTTTTATTAACTTATTGAACTGCAATTTTTATAAAAGAAAATCAATTTGATTATTAATAGAGAAAATAAAACGTCTAAAAAACATTTAGTTGCGTAGTTAGTTAGTTACAAATATTAAATATTAGAGTTGTGTCGTTTAGTTCTGAAAAAGTTCAAATGAACGGGTCATTAAGATGAACTAATGAACTTATTCAGTCAATCATGAACTAAATCGGTCATTTCGCAGTTGGTCAGTAATTTGTTTAAAAAAATTTTATTTTCTTAGAGAAATACAATACATGGAGTTCCGCAAATGGATTCAATTTCTTCTTTATTTACATGTAAAAATGTTAAAATTATATATATATTTTTAAGTTGTTAACAATGTGAAAGGTAACTTAAGCCCAAAATTTAAAACCAAATTACTATTTTTTTTCTCATTTTCAAAAAGCCAGGGTATAAGTAAAACCCAAAACAATAAGAAGAAATCCGGAAGCTAGGTTGACATTTGTCGTCTATTTGATTCAAAAACTTAAAACATATTTCACATTCCACTAAAAAGAAACAGTCGTAGCCTATTCACATCGTTTATCGTTCATAATTAACTGAAAAACTGATCAGAATGACCTATTCATCGTTCATGACCAACTGAATAGAAACCATCTCGTTCATAGATCATGACCAACTGAATAGAAACCATCTCGTTCATAGTTCAGACCAACTGAAAAGAAACTTTTCATCGTTCATAGTTCATGACTAACTGACCAACTGAATAACTGAACTAAATGACTGACTTAGTTCACGACTGAAAAATGAACGATTGAACTTATTCAGCAAATCGAACTAAAAAGCCCAACTCTATTAAATATTACTTGCATCTGTGACTTTTTGTAACTGCAACAGTTCAAAATTTATTGCTTACTTTTAGGCTCGCGTTTCTTAAACTGGAATAACTTTGTTATATGTATTTATATAATCGATTTTACTGCGACTGATAATATAAAAAGATAAAGTTCGCCACGAAATAAAAGAATAATTTTATCCAATTAGGAAAAATCGTGTTTTTAACAAACTTTATTTGTTTGGAGTTTCATTCTCTAAGATTGTCTCGGCTGGTCAAGAAAATATATACTATATAGAGTCTGCACTACGCCTTCTTCTGCTACAATATTTGTTTTACTCTACGAAAAACATATCGAAATGTATAAAAGGTATTAAAACATTTTAATATTTTTTATTTTTGCTGACAATTACAGTTTTGCTTTCTTTTTTTTAAGTTAAGTATAATTATATTCTGATTATGAGTGTTTTGCAAAATTGATATTTTGTTTTGAATATACAATATTATTGTTTATTGTATTATTGAGTGTTGAATTCATAAAGCTGACGCTGCTCTGTCTCAGTCTGCCCGTGCAATTACCAATGTTTTTACCTGTGGGGCTTTCCCGGAATTCTGACAATGCAGAAGACAATGTTGTTGCGTCTCGCTGACAGGAAATGAATTTATATTTTGGAAGGGGGCTGGTTGCAGGTCGTAGCAACAAATTAACAGCAAATTAGTTAGAAAAGCAGCGTAAAATTCAAGTGACTTAATCAGCGGCACAGGCAACGTGACACGGAACGGACAACAGGGAAGGAAAGGAAGGGAAGTAAAGGGAGGGAAATAAGGAACGTGGGACAACCTTGAAGGCGCCACTTAAGCGCATAACTCAAGGGCCACGCAGGATGGATGGATGGATGGAATGGGAGAGCCTGTGGACCCAGTTTAGGGTCCCTGCCAGGCCAAGCTCTAAGCCTCAAGCTCATGCATAATGCAAGGCGCTGTCCCGACTTTGGTCGTGGCTTTGGTGGTGGCCCAAGCGGCGTTGCGTTGCATTTTTCAACAAATTAATTATTGACAAAAAGGTGGAACGAGTCTTTGACTGACTGACTGACTGACTGACAGAGTAAGTGCGTGTATAAGTGAGTGAATGAGTGAATGAGTATTTTTTGCGATATAAAAATTAATGTCTATTCGATTGGTTAACTTTATGAATTGCAACTAAATGAGTGATTGAGTAAAATAAGTGCATAATTGAATCATTTGTTAAATATGTGTACATTCCCAGTTAGAGAATTAACATCGTGTTGCCAAATCGATCAACAATTTGCAACTGACAAACTCATGAAATTGTAATTCGCCTGTTCCCTGTATTCCCTTTTTCTCTTCTGATTGCATCCAAGTTATTGGTACAACATTTTTGCCTCACACTCGCACTTCATCAACGCGAAATGATTGGCATGCCAACAGCGGCAGAGGCAGCAGCACCAACAGTGACTGCTAAACTGGTGGACCAGGGAACTGGGGACTGGTGATTGGTGGCTGCAGCGGCGACAGCCTCCGACATGTGTAAAGGAATCGTTTAAAATAAATGACAGCCGCGCCCCCCACTCCGCTTACCGAAGCTGCCTGCATAATTACCCAACAGGGCAGAGAAGCACACGGCAGATCACAATAATCAATACACGGCTATGGCTATGGATGGAGCCCAGTTTGCTTTCCTTTTTTATGTATTTATATACCCTGTAGCAAAAGCTCACAAAAAAATCGGTTTGAACTGAATATAAAAGTAAGTAAATAAAAAATAAGGGGACAATTATATAAAATTTTTAATCAAAAAAGATATCAAATAATGATAAAATTAACAAGGAAGAAAGGAAACCTGTTAAGCTATGACAAAGTTCTTAAAGTTTTTTAAAAAGGAGTAAGCATGGAAAAAGTCGTGTTGGGAAAATATAAAAGTTTTTAAAGTTTTTTTTTTTGATATAGAATCAAATTAGAGGCCAAACAATATTAAAATTGACATTCCGCTAGAAAATCAATTGAGTTTTGACAAAGTTATAAATACGTGTATCAAAATGCAGTATCAAAAAAACAAAGGTTTAGCTGTGATAAAATTAATGCTTTGCGTTGAAATCGATTAAAATTTTACTAAACTATGAGAATTCATAGCTTTGAAAAATTGTAATGGAGTAGGTATGGAAAAAGTGGACAATGTTGGTAAGAATGAATTAAAATTAAAAATTTAACAAATTACAATTACAATTACAAATTTAATGTTTTTAATAAATGAAATGCTGATGCGATATAAGAGGCCAAACAGTGATTATATTGAAATTCCACAATGAAATTGGTTGCTTTTGAAAAAGTTATGAGAATTTCAAGTTTTTGAAAAAATGTCAAGAGCTAAAAATTAAATGTTTTAAATAAATACAATATTTGTGCAGAATAAAACAAGAGGGCAAAAAATTTAATACGTATAACTGAATAAAATATTTGAATTAAGTTAGACGTAGTCAGAAGCCAAGAGATTCAGTCTCTGGGAAAGTGTTCAAAGGGATTGACATAACATAGGGTATCTCATAGTTGAGCATTCTAGAGGCTTGGATGCTTACTTGATTCGTTTTTAGCCACTCAATACGTGTGTGTGGTCCAGTGCTTCACATGTTTTCGGTGGCTTCGTTTGAACTGGTCGCTGTTACCAACTTGGCAGAGATTCTTGGCTACCAAACTCCAAACTCATGGCAACTGGTGGCTTCGAGGCATGCCTAGATTATTTGTTTACACGCATACGCAACCATCTTCCGATGGATGCAAATCCATCATTCATCATTCGAATGCAGTTTGTAGGCAAAAAGGACGAGTTTTTAGCACATTACAACACCTTCTGCTTGGGCTGGCTGGTTGAAGGCGAATAAGCCTCGGGCGGCAAATAAATGTTGCACACACGCCAAGGCTGGGTTGAGTTTGTGCTTGAGGTTGAGGCAGCTGCCACCAACACCTGGTGGCATCTAGGAGTAGTAAGTAGAAGTAGAAAGACAACTGTTGCTGATAGGGAGGAGGGAGAGGCGACGAAGATTGACTGACAGCTGGGCGTGGCAGTGTGGCAAGAAATGGCAAATTGAAGGGAAAACTTTTGCTTTTGCTTAGTCCTGCCTTATCCTGCCTTATCCTTATTCTTGGCCCATGTCCGCGTGTCCTTTGGCAGCCGCATGCCAAAGCTCGGGCAAAATTGTCAACTTGGCACGCATTTTATTAAATGAAAGAATGTTTTTTACCAAGCGGGGGCAAGTGGAAAGTCACCGAGGGCTCAGCTGCTGTCAAACTTATGCCAAGCAAATCGAAAGATCCCAACACATCGCCCTCCCCAAAGGAAGGACAAAATGGAGGGACACAAAAGTCGACAAAGTGAAAATTTTTTAATTGCATTTTTGCCAACTGTCACTGCGGATTATTGGCAATGGCGATTCATTCCGTTGGAAATTGCAGTGGAAAATCTTTAGCGCACAACACAAAAGTTGCATTAGGCAGCAACTGTTCAGAGGGGAGAAGGGAGAATGCAGCAAAGAAAGAGGACAGACAATGGCAACTTGTATTCAAAATGTGCAACGAGACATTGTTCACTTTGCGCAGCCAGCAAAAAAGGATATTGAATAAGAATAAGCACAAGGATACTTTTATGCTAATGAGCCACGGAGGAAAGGAAAGCCAGAAGACAGCCAGAAGAAAAACAAAAGAAACTGCTTAATTGTAGGTAGCTTGAGCTAAAAACAGAACAAAATATAAAAGAAATCCACAAGAAAATACTCGTAAATATAAACGCCAATACAAATACCGTAAATACTTGGAATTCCATTTGAAATATTTCACTTTTGTCTTTAATTTTGCTGAACTTTAATCAAAATCGAAACTTGAGCAACTAATTACACTTAGGAATTTATGAATTAAGCTAAAAGTGGCCAAGTTTCTATCTTTCTAATGCAAAAGTTGAAAAAGTCGAGTAGTTATTAGGAATTAGAAACATTTGAATGCATGATTAATTGTGTTAAAGTTTATTCAGATATTGCGATAAATAAACAAGAAAATAACTGTGATTGATGTGTTCGACTAAAAGATATCCTTTAACCATCTCTTGCATGCACTTCATAATATTCAATTATAAATATTTATTTTATTATTTGTTTTTTTTTTTCATTTATTTATTTTAATAAAAGGTAAATTACATATTGACAATAAAGCTAAAATTTAAATTAATAATTTAATTATTAAAAACTTTAAGTTATAGACTAAAAGAAAAGGAAAATGTTTATTCTGGGGAATGCAAAAATTATAAATTGAAGAATTAGACATGTTAGGATACAAGATTAATGTTTAATATCATATGTTGCTTTTTATGCTGAAGGGAACCAAAGTATATTTATTATATTAAAGGCAAAACTTTTTCATGTTATTATAATATTCAAACTACAATATTACATATATTCAATATACTATTGAGCAATTTGTTGCCATTTAATCCTTTACAGATGAATAGGTTTAACGAACATCCTATATGCCCATGAAGTATCTACATTATATCTACTAATTGAAATAATCATCATTTATATATATTAAAAAGGACGAATTAATCTATAACAGAATTCGTTGTTTCTTCAGAATCTTAACATGATTAAGAACTTGTGTTAGTAAAAAAAAATACAATAAAGTTTCTTCAAGTTGGTTTAAGACTCATTGCTGGTAATTAACCCTGAGTACTGAAACTCGACTTTCCCTTTTTAAAGTAATTAATTAATTCGTAGTTTTTCCTATGCATGCATAAATAAATGCGCCACAAACACACACACATACAGACACAAATTGAGTATAAACTGATATCAACAACAATTTTAGCTGTATATTTTTTTCATTTTGGTAATTCTTCTTGTTTTTGTTGCCTTCGCTTCTTTGCAGCGGTTTTTTTGCTCTGTTTAAATGTTTCGGCTGCTTGTCATGCGATGAAAGAGCTTTTGTTGATGTGTATGTGTGTTGCTGTTGCGCGTCGCCACCCAGAAGCTCAAGTTTATAAGAGCCTACATATTCCATCATCATCATCCTCATCCTCAACGTGGTTGTTGTTGTTGTTATCGCTGTTTTCGATAAGTTGTTGCTGCCACGCAACCAACACGACAACAAAAACAACAACAACAAACATAAAAAGGGACAGCGATCAACATGATGAGTCCAATGATTATGAAGATGAGTATGAGGATGATGATGATGATGATGATGATCGATGCCGTTGCCGTTGCCAAAACCAATGCCAACTGGCAATAGTCAACGCCAACAACAAGAGAAACAACAACAACAACAACATCGAAGACGGCAGCGTTTGATTTGCTTCGCCTGCAACGCAGCCCATTAAAAGTACAATGACCAGAAAATAACGTTATTAAGCGAGCGCCTTTGGACAGCCGCAAAAAAACCCAAAAACCTCGGAATCAAAACAAAGTAAGCAAGAATTGCTCCAAAACACGCACACAACAACAACACATAAACAGAGGCCCAGACACAGTTCCAGATCCAGGTCCAGGTTCCGGTATGAGAGAGACAGAAAAAGCAAGGAAGAAAGAGAGAGAGGGAAAGAGTTACTCGTATCCCAGTTTATGTTTGGAGTCCCAGTTCTTGCAGCGGGCACGATCGAAAGCGAAAACGTTGGAGGTCCACAGCATAAACAAAGCAGCAACATCAATTCAACAGCAACAACAACAACAACAGAAGTAGCAGGCAACAAGCTGATTTCAAGCAATCTACAATGTGATCGAAAGATACCCTGTAAACAGATTAATAATTTAAAGAGTCTAAAGCAGAGAAAATAATAAATAATAATAATAAATAATATATAAATTACATAATGATGATTAAATGATGATTTTTAATAACAATAAATAAAAGATACTTGAGTTACATTGAATTTCTCTGGATTTCTTTTAGTTTCTTAGGGATAAAATCCTTCCTAATGAGATCTTTATTTCGATAAAAAAAAAAATACATATATATATATATATATATATATAAATCAAAAATATTGCTTGAAATTTTAATTATGTTTCAACTATTATAATGATTAAAGTATGACTATTAAAAAATTTATCAGATTGTTATTATTATTATTGCTGAAAATTCTTAGAAATCAAAAACTTTAGAATCATGGCGGATAAATGAAAAACTTTTAGAAAAGGATAATTTTTTTTATATTCATAAATTTGATAATCATTATTTATGATCCCTGTTCCAAATATATTTTTACCTTTAAATTTCTGAGATATCATTTCTCTTATAAATAAACAACTATGTCATAAATTTAATATACCCCCATTCGATAATAGTTGCCATTAGGGTATATATGACCAAAAAAACAGGCTGAAACATTTTCCATTTCATTCTTTTTGATTGCTCGTCTAACTGTTTATCACATGAGTTCCAAACTAATTGGTTGACTCTTTTGAGTTGGGTTAGATTTGATTAGAAGGCAACAAGAGTGGCAGTTGTTGTCCAGCAGTCAGCAAACAGGCCAAATTACATATTGCAACAAAGTAGACACCCACAAATGCAACACACACACATGCACATACACACACTCACACACAGAATGGCCAATGCAATGTTGCCCCAAATTGCAGTTGAAAAGGCGCCCAACTGCAAAATGGCTCTCTGTGACTGTGGCTTAAAATTGATTGAAATTATCAGCTTTAGGTTTTGGCATGTCACTATGATTGTATGTCTCCATATATATATATATGTGTGTGTATGTGTGTGTGAGAGAGAGATAGATAGATTTAATGGGTTAAACGAGCCAATGTGTCGTCGCTGTCGCTTGCCAAGTGGCTTACGCTTGTTACTTAATTGGATTTGGGTTAAGCTGGCAAAATTACGGCCAACATAGTGCACAATAACAATAAACTTGTAGTTAAAGTCCTGTGTATGCTGATGTGAGCTTTTAATGAAATGATTGCTCAAATGTCCTTATCACAATACCAAAGAGAGAGAGAGAGAGGGAGGAAAAGGAGTAGGAGGGAAAGAGAACAATACACACAGGACTCTCTTGCCCAGGCGAGCGTGTCAAAAATCAGTCTGAGGTCACATTCCATGTAATTAGCAATGGCAGCAACTCAACATGCCAAATGCCAACTGAAATAAATGCTTGCCAAAAAACAACCAAGAACAACAACAACGATAAAAACGACAACGACAACAACTGTCAACATTCAAATGGCAACAAAAGCGCCATTTTGACATGCGACAGAAAACCGAAAACCGAAAACACAAATAGAAGTCAAATCCAAAAAAAAAGAATTAAAATGACTTGAATAGACTCTATATTTAAGAATATAAGCAATAATAACAAGTAAACAATTTATAAATAGAATTTAAACATTGAAAAATTAGTCGAAGCTCATTATAGTTGTCTTTGAAAATTAGTTCAAGTATAATTCCATACTGAACCAAAACGGAGTAAGTTACTTTAGAAAATAATAGTTATAACTGTAACGAATAATCAAAAAAAAGATATTATTTCAAATATGTATTTATATTAAAAAACCAACTTTCCCAAATTATTACTGCTTGAAAAATTTATCAGATATTAAATAAAATAAAATTATTAAATATGTATAGATGACAATTATTCAAAAATAAATAAAACTAAATATAACTCCCACTTTTAATTCTGGTAAATTACCATTCACTTCTGCTTAATAACAGAGACAAATTTAATTCTATAATAAAACAATCACATATATTTGTCAATTATTTCAAAATTTATAATATATATCTCAAAAAACATGTCTTAATATTATTGTCATCATTATTGGGACACGCGTGTGGCCGAGAAGAAACTTTTGAATAATTGTTCGATCTCTTCGACTATAAACACTGAGTACTAGTAATTATTTAAAATATTTGGCAAATAGCCATAAAAAGTATTTGTATATAAAAATAGCTGATACACTGTTTTGTTTACAATTCCAATATTAAGTGGTTTTTTGCCCGATTTATTTTGTTATTTCTGGATAGTACTGTTCTCTCTGAATCGGTAAAAAATAAACTAAATTTTATACTGTGCCAAAAACTATTTATGAGCTAAGTTTTGAGTATTGAAACAACTGTTGAAATGACAGTTGAATGTCAGATCGTGTTTATGGTAGAGTCTTGGATCACTTTTCTGTGTTTTTTTGCCAATAACTAGTGCAAATTTAATGGCATGGCCAAAATGTTTTACTCTTTGGCATTTGGCATTCAAAACGTATCTTTTGCTTCTAACATCTTGAAATTTTGACATGCTTTTTACATTTCCAACATTGCTCGACTCAACTGGGGTCACAAAACTGAAGTTTCAACTGCATTTTGTTGCTATTTTTGTTGTTATTGTTGTTGTTGCTGCTGTTGGTTGGGTGGTTGGCAACATGTTGGCATTGCCGTCACCATCGGTTGCCTTCGCTGTCTGTCTATCTGTCATTTTTGCATGTATAACAACTGTTATTTCTTATACATCACACACTGATGTATAAAAGTCTACGCACTTACAAATATACATACCAACAGCAACGTTGTTCAGCTAATAAAAACACAATTGCTAAAAAATTAAATAGCTAAACATTTAAGAAACATATTGGACACTTTATTCATCACAGATTGGTTGAATATCTGGTCAATTACCATCACAATTAAATGATTAAGCATGGAACAACCTCATGAAAGTTGATTAATATTAATAATAAATTAGTAAGTCAAATAACTAGAGATTTAAAATCATATTTCACATATCATCCAATCACTATTCATCACTGGTTTATTTAATATTGTTATTTATGCTATTAATTAAGTAAAATTAGATATAAATATATTTTTAAACTATCCCAAAAAGAGCATCAAAGTTTCGCTGTACACAATGTCTGTGCTTCCTTTCTATTTTATTTTTTATTTTTTGCTGCTGTGGCAACATATTTCACTGCATAATTTCATAGTTGTGCTCGTAACGCATGCAAAAGACAACAGCAACAACAACAACAGCAATAATAACAACACCCACTAAGGGAGCAGCGAACTAAAAACTTGACATGGGACAGCCGCAGCCGTCTAACTGACAGTTGTCGTTGTCGTTGTCTCTTGACGTGTTTTTGCCTCTGCTCCTGCCCTTGTTGTTACTGTTGTTGTTGTTGTTGGGCACTGGCTTGTTATCATTTTTTAATAACATTGTTGCGCAGAGCAACGAATTTGCATAAAACACCAGAACGCAAGGCAAGGCAATATGAAGAAGTAGAAGAACGCCGGCCAACACGTGGTATGAGTAATTTCAGCTTAAGCACAAGACAATGACACGCGCGTGCACTAAGTGAGTGTGTGTGAATATATGTCTGTGTGTGTGCGTGAGTATGAGTGATGGTACGTCTGTGTGTGTGCACTAAGAAATAAAACAATTTTCATACAAATTCCGTGCATTTGCATAAATTTCATTGGGATGTCGTCATCGTCGTCGCTCTCTTCCTTGTCCTTCGAAGTGCATGCAAAGTGCCAACACGCATATCCTGATCCAGGACTAAACTGACAGCTTCCAGCAGCCTTTAACGAAGGCATCAAAGCGCGACATTTAGCCAAGTGCATCAGGCAAAAAAGAACTTTGTGTTGCCAACCAAAACTTTTTGTCGGTTTGCAATAATCATAAAATTTCACTGCATATGAAACAAAAAACCATTCAAAAATAAGTACAGTAACGTATAGAAAGAAAGAAAGCAGCACGTGATTGCAACATAAAATAGTCATTTACATGAACTTGTTGTTGTTGTAGTTGTTGTTGTTGTTGTTGTTATCGTTGTTGTTGTTGTCGGTTCCATTGCCGTTGGCAGCTTGAACTCGTCCTGATGCTGCGCCTGCGCCACAAACTTTTCCGTTTGCCATTTGCCGCCTCAATAGTTTCTAACGACCTCTGGTTGGGCAGTGTTTCCCCTCTTTTCCCACTTCTCTCTTCTAGGTTTCTACTTCCCCCCTGCCGTGCACTGCCCAACGGCTTTATTGAGGTTTTGTTTAAGCTTTTAGCGTACTTTTCTTTTTCAGAGTGCTTCGGCTACACCAAAGTTGGACTATATATATGTGTGTGTGTGTCTATATATATGTATGTGTGTGTGTATGTTTGCCCGGCAGCATTTTTGCAATTAGGCAACAGTTTCAATTTTTGTGTGTGCGTTTTTTTTCGTTTATTTTTTCATTTTTGGTTTTTTTTTTGGTGAAATGCAATGGAACTTTTCAGTTTCGGCTACAGTTGCACAGTTTTCATTGCTAACAGCGTTCGACACATACAAAAATGCTGCGTAATTGAGACTGATTGTGGAAAGGGACCAAAGAGAGGGAGAAGAGGCAGCGAATGGAGCCTGATAAAGTTGAGTTCTCGGCAACGTGTTTGAAGCGAGTTTCAAAATTGTATTTGCACTCATACGAGCATTCAAGTGTGTGTATATACCTATACGTATTCGTGTGAGTACTCATACTCGTACTCGTATGTGCTTGATTGCCTCATGAGATAAAATCATAGCGTACCCAAAAAGTTAGTTAACAAATTGAGTGTTTTTAAGGATTACTTGTGTGCACGGAATGCTCCAGAAACGTTACAGAATCATCAAATATTGGCACATATAAAATCAATTCTCATTTCTGGGCAATACATTAAAAAAGAAGAGTTTTCTAATTAATTATCTGCAAGTATTAAGATTTCTTATACATACAGCAAACTCAAAAAATTTAACATTTTTTGTTATATTACAAAATAATGATTTATGTATATTTAAACTAATATTTGTAAATTTTAATCTTTTAAAATATAAAAAAAAAGTTTAATAAAAAAATTTTTTTCTTAGTTTTATATTAAGCAAGGTTTATGTTCTATTAAAATGAAGTTAAATTTTAAAAATTTTTAAATTTTTGAGTTGTTTGAGATGATGAAAAAATGCATACAAAAATCTATTGCTCGATTTTCACAGGAGAGATTTTCTGTAAAGAAAAAGTATTTGTAGAAAATTACTAAAAGTTTGAATGCAGAATGAATAAATTGAAATTCCGCTTGAAAATCAGTTCTGTTTTGACTAAGCTATGAAAGTCGGAAGTTAGTCTGATTTTCGACCTAGCGAATTTGTTTGCAAGAAAAAAAAATTTTCTGAAATTATTTTAAATATTCAATACTAATTTGCAAACATTTATTACTTAAACATTTTAGGACTGTCTTAAAAACTTCACATTCAAGTAGACAAATGCAGTAGATATTCAAAATTATTGAAATATTTCCTGATGACAATAATTAGCACACAAATATGTTGCACTCAATTGGAATTGAAATCCAATGAGATTCAACTGACACATACCAAAATAATTAGTGAATAGAATGTAGTCGGAATAATTGGAAATATTCAACTAAATAATATCTCTTCTAAATTATCTCTGTTATGCATTGCAATAATCTTAAATGCTCTGCACTTCATTCAATTTAACACCACGAGCTGAACATGTTGCTGCTGCTGTTGTGGCAAGTGTGGCATGGCTTAAGGTGGCAAGGACTGAGGCCATCAATATAATGTGCGTGCCACATTATCAAACGTATTTATTTGGGGCAACACTAAAGTAAAGCCTACATATAAAGATAAACTAAGACGCACTTATCGGAAGCTGGACCCGAGATGAAAGCAAGAATAATGGCCAAGATATTTTGGCCATAGAATCGTGCGTGAAAAGAAAAAAAAATAAAAGGTCGCTTCACGCTGGACAAACGAATGGAAACGAAACGAATAAGATACAAAAATGTTGTTGTTGGCCACGTTGACAGCTTAACGTACAAAATTAATGTGACAATCTAGCTGAATGTGTGGGCTGGACATAAATATGCGAGTGTATATATAAATACACATATGTATGTGTGCATTGAGGCAGATAAACATGTTGCCAAAATGACCAACTAACCACACACACACACACACAAGCACACACACGCACAGCTGCCGATGCTGCCAAACTGTCTGACATTAATTACGTACAAAAATTGTTAGAGAGACGGATGTATAACTAACGGGAGCCGCCAAACTAGAACTCGAACTCGAACTCATTAAATGGGCCAGGCTAAAGTTAGAGGGCACAACAGTGCGTATGCGAGATGCGATCTAATGTGATATGATATGCCCCGCAAAACAAACATTAAAAGTTTTTATTACCAATGCTCCGCACATGCAGTGGGAACAGTGGAAACCGATGGCAACTCGCACTTGGCGACTATCTCTTGTCGGGCAGACAACAAAAAGCATTAAATTACTTTATAATCCGTTTATAGCTCCAGCCGGAAGTGGCCGAGACACACACACACACACACCCCAGAGAGATAGAAATATACAGAGAGAGATAGTAGGACACATCACAGCACGTTTTGTGCTGCACCCCTAGGAGGCAGCTCAACAACATAATCAAATCAAAGATTACGTTGAAACATTGAAATTACGTACAGAGCAGACAGACACAAATACACACACACACACACACAGCCCTACAAACACACACTCTATACTCTATACTGATGAAATGTGTGCCTTCTCATCACTTTAGTTGGTAATCTGCCACCAGAGCACTGCAACAAAAAAGCAACAAAATAAAGGCGACTAAAAAGTACCCTGCTTCAGAAGTGAAATGAATTAATTGAGTAAATCTTATATATATAAAAATTAAAATCAACATAAAATAACAAATTATCACTTTATATTACCATAATATTTATTTTGAGTTGAATTCATTTTATGTTATAATTATTTTATTGTTTATTACAAGTTATTAAACATATTTCTATATTATTCATTTTGAATTGAATTCATTTCAATTAAAATTATTTAATAATTTATTTTAAATAATTAAACATAACATTAACTAATATGACTATACTATACAATAATTATTTTAAATTAAAAATATTATACAAGTTTTTCCAATTAATTATTTTAAATTATACTTATTTATAATTTTTATATTTAAATTAGTGATGAATTGATTTTTCATCGACAGCTCTAAGTCGAATTTAAATAAATAAATAAATAAGTTTAAAGTTAGCATTAATTTTTAAGCAAACTAAAGCTCCCCATCTACAGCTAACATTACAGGGTATTTCGAAAAAGTGCTGCATAGCAAGAGGCGCCGCTCGACTGCCGCCAAACAATTACACACATAAAGCAAAATGCGCTACAACTTTGACCTGCCGCCCGCTCATCACAGAAATTTTCCCTTCCCCTGCCTCTTTCCCTTTCCAACCTCTCCTCTCTCACTACAAACCAAGCAGCAGTGTAACAACGTAACGTAAACAGGCAAAAATCCTTGCTTCATTCACAAGCAGCGTTGAAGTTGCATGCTTTTTGGCACTCACTGTTTGGGCCAGGCATGCGCAGTGCACCAGCGCCAGATCTGGCAACGCTGTGACATTAGCAGAGGCAGCGGCAGAGGTAGCAGCAGACAAACAGTCACTGCTATCAGTTGGCTTGCTGCCCTCGGCTCGAAAGCGTCGCGGCTGCACAGTGCGTGCAATTTGTCTAGTGTCTTGTGTATTGCGAGTGCGAGTGTGTTCATGTATTATTGTGAGTGTGTGTGTGAGGGCGCCAAGTTGTTGTGTCTTTAACAACCAGCAGCAGCAGCAACAACAGCAATAAACAGCGACATTGAACCACCTGCCACGGCACGTTGCTATTTTCAGTGGCAATAAAAAAAAGTTGAGAAAAAATATATATACAAAGACATAATATAAACAGGGAAGCTGACAGCAACTTCCGGCTGACAATTTGCATAAAACAAAAAAAGAGAAAGTTGTAGAAAGCTGTGTTTAAACAGCAGCAGCAGCAGCAACAACAGCAATAAGAGTAAACAATAAAAGAAGACAAACACAAAAAAATTGCAGAAATCAACGCGGCGCGCACAAAAGTAGGCAACAGTTTTTTGTTGCGCACCATGGAAATGGATGTCAATCGTCAGACACACAATCGCCACAATGCCAACCTAATGACCATATCCGCCCGCTGTTGTGCCAACAACAATGCAACAACAGACACAACAACAACAGACACGGCAACAAGAGAGTCTCAAACGACAACAACAACATCTTCGACTTCGTCGAACGGTTGTTGTGGCATCTTGAGTCGCCTGTTCTGCGTGAGTCGCCACAAGGCGACACAGTCGGTGGCAGTCACTGAATGCAGCCATAGTGAACCGTTATTCATGCAACGTAAGACACTGACGACGCTGACACAACCAGCGGCAGCGCAGCGACGTCGACGCACGCCACAGGAAATCTATTTTGAGAGTCGCGGTAAATCCTGCAAGAAGCTATTGAAATTCAATGGTAATTCCAATAAGGTGAGTGCCACAAACTGTACCAACAGTACATAGCCTAGTATATAACGTGTTTACGTATTTATATATAGTATGTACAAGTATGTCTGTGAGCTCTTATGGAATGACAAGCGAAATGCGAGAGAAAAGATATACGCTTGAGCAAATGTTGATACAAAGTTTAAAAGCCTTAAGCTCATTTACATAACCGGGATTAATCGAATTTAAAGCAACAGCAGCGCGAATATGCTGAAATTGTATTTTTGAGAATGATTCAAGTATCAGTTCTTTAATTCAATAAAGTGACGATGCCACTCAATAAATATTCATAAAATATTCTGTTTTCGAACTCGAGGAAGGCGTCTTTTTTAATTAAATTTCAGTTTATGAATAACTCTAGCATCTCTACTTATAGATATTTTAAATTATAATAAATTTAAATTCGACTTTCTTTGAAAATTCTCAATTCTATTTTGTTGTCGTTTAGAAAGATTCAATGCAAAAGTTATAAAAAAGAATTTAAAGAATTTAAGCCCATATTTAATTATATGTGTAGTTTGTTTCGAATTGAAATGCACAATACATTTCTAATGTTAAACATTTTGTCTTTCGTTAAATATGCGATTTAAATTTATCATCTAACACATTTTAATAGTTTTCAAATTCAGATTTCCAATTAATAAAATACCAATTGGAGCATCTTAATTAATAAATAAATCTAAAATCATTTTTAAAATTTTCAAATACTATTCCAAAATTTGCAATAAAAAAAGAGAGTCTGTTTATTGAATCAGAATCATTACTCACCAATTAATCACATTATTAAATATATTTAAACTAATATTTTTATGAAATTAATTAAGAATGCTGAAAATATATTTAAATACAATTCAAAATCTCAAGTCTAAATTAATTTAGTTAAAAGCACCAATACTGTTCCAACTTCATTCGACTTTACTTTTATTAAAGTTTACAACTTTTACCTCTCATTGGTTAAATTTATAGTTTTTAATTAAATCCATAACTCCGCTAAAAGAACTTTCTAAAGTGGTTCAGAGGTTGAACCACCGTTTGCCAGCAGCGCGAAAAGCACAACCAATACACAAGTGATTTCACTTTACATAAATTTGTATGTACATATATGTGTTGTACGAAACATGTGTGAGTGTGTGTGTGTGCGCTATTGTTAGAAAATTTGGAAAATTTGTTGCTGTTGCTGTAACGAGTCGTGTGGAATTGAGTCGATTGTTGGCCTTTTGTTTGTGGCGCCTGCCAAGGTGCTCACACACATAGACACACACACACACACACCTAGACAGACATGTGTTGCCACATATATGTACTTAAACTCATACTCATAATGCTCCTATTCGAGCTCATAGTCATAGTACTTTGCATATAAATCATTTAGCATTGTGGCCTGAATCGCACTGCGCATATGAAATATTTCGTTTTGTTTAATGCGCTGGCAACTTAAAGGCAACGTTTGCCACACATGCCACATGCTACATGCTGCATTCTGTATGCCGCACTCTACTTTCTTTGGAGCCGACTACTAATTAAAAACGTGCAAAAAGCAAGCCAATCAAACAGGTCGATGCACAACAATGGCCTGCCCCCCAAAAATCGCTTATGTAAACACACATATGTGTGCATGAGTGTGTATGTGTGTGTCCAGGACACAATGCAACGTGCTGGCCGTATTGTCCTGCAGGCACTAGGCACGCACTGAAGCGCAAGCAACAGGATGAATTTGTTAAACAACATGAACGTGGAACAGGCACTCCAAGCTCCAAGCTGACTCTCCTCCACTCTTTCCTCCACAGTCGCTGGTCCAGTCTGGTCCGTCTCTGTTTCTGTCTCTGCACATTGCCATGTGAAATGTGCAAAAGTGAAAAATGAAAAACTCATTCGCCCTATCAAGTGACATCATCAATTTCAGTCTATTTTGCACTAACCAACCGAATCCAGCAGCATCTGCTGCAAAAATGTTGCACGAAAAGAAGACGAAAAAAAATGAGGAAAAAAATTTGAATGCTGGCCCACGTCGAAGAACATTAACTGGCAATCCAGGCAGAGTCGCACTTAGTCAGGCTGCCAAGGGGTTAGAAAATCAAGATATTCTCGAAAATCAACACAAAAAAGACATTTTGAGTACTTGTTTCAAATTGTCTGGCATTTAGATTAAGGTATTGTTGGGGTTCCATGAGAGTTAAAAGATCTTTGAGCTTTAAGTGGGCTTATGCCTGTCATGTGCTTTCAAAGCAAATTAGCTGTAGTTAAAAGAGCTTTTCATTTTAAGTCGAAGTACATTAGATACAAGCTTTAATGTGCTTTTGAAACTTCGTAAGAATTAGCATTACAAAAACTAACTTTCAATCCAACTGTTATAGTTCATGGCTTTTAAATGCTTTAAAAATAACTTTAAACTGGACTCGCTTAAAGATTTCAATTTCTTTTGAAACTACCTGATCAAATTGAGTAAACAAGTTTTATTGTCTCTGGTAACCAGACCCTTCAGCTGCTGAAACAATATGCGAGAACAATATCCCTGTTTGAATCCCCCAGTCAGAGTTTAATTTACACCTCGCACCACTCATCGATTTTACTTATAATGAAGCTATAGAGCTGAGCCAAGCAAAATGTTTGTTTTAACTCAAAAAGGGGGTTAACCAAACGATTTGCAACCACCGAAAAAACCAACCCCCTAACGGAATGCTTGGGATTATATTGCATTACGGAAATTGAGGGCGGTTATGTGTTGTATGTACCTTTGAAAACGGTTCTCTAATGTCATTACCTTTATGTCATCAACTGAGCTCATTGGAAGGCAGCCGTGAAATGCAGTTAGTCGAAAAGATGTAAAGCCAAAACTGGCAGCAGGATGATGAAGGAAGGCATACAGACTTGATTGCAAATGAATTTAATTTGCTGAGCAACAAAAAAATGAAGTTGAATCAAAAGAAAAGTAGCGAATTTGCCTAAATAGCTTAAATATGTTTATTAACATTTAGAGAAATACAATTTACTGGCTTGAAAATAAAAATATGTTTCATTTCACTTTCTGATGTAATGGGAATATAAAAGAAATACTTAAAAAAAACGAGCATTTTCTAAATAATTTCTATTGATAAGAGCACTTTGTTCGTTTTGCTACTTGGTTCGTATTTGCTTTATAAAGCGCACTTGTTTTTAATTGTTTGCACTTTGTGCACAAAGTACCCATTACCAAGTAAACAAGCCAAACTATCGTAAAGTTTGGACAAAGCAGCTTAAAGGCTTCATTTCTTTCAGTTTATCAGTGTCAGAGGCACTTCCTGCTTGCTCTCTCACTCTGTCTCTTTCTCTGTCTCTGTTTGCGTCTCTATTTCTGTCTCTGATTGCTAAACATTCGCTTTGCCAAGTTTGCGCTTCAAAGAAATCATCATGTGCCAACATTAGTGACCCAGCACATGCATAACAGACTAGACTTGGCCCAAAGTCCTTTTTCCCTTTCATCGCCCATAATTATGCTATACTTGGTTGATGTTGTTGATGTTACTACAACTGTTGTTGTTGCTGCTGTTGTTGTTGTTGGCTGCCTGCTGCTGGCTGCCAGTTCCCAGTTCCCGGACACAAGCTGAAATGCAAATGCAAATCAAGCAACTGCCCCGGCAACAAAAGCCGTGAGAGCTCAAACAAAAAAGGGTATTATAAAATGGACAGCCTCGCTTGCAGGCGGAAGTGACTGGGCCATCTGTCCGTCTGCCTGTCTGTCTGACTCTCTGTCTGTCTGTCGTCCCTGTCAGCTACAGTACATGTATGCATACAAATATGTATATATGTGTATATGTGTGTATATGTCGCTGGGCATCGCTGTATGCAAGCATTGTTACACCCGCTCTAGTAAAATGTCATGGGAACTGCCTGACTCATAGAGAATTTAAATTTTAGCTTTACAATAATTAAGTATTTATTTATTTAAAATTACTCCAATTTGTCTTAGTTTATACATCAACAAAATATAAATTTAAAGCAATGACGCAGCAACTACTGAAATCATAAAATTCGAATTTTTATACATATAAGCTTAACTACTTATTTGAAATTTTTTATTTGAGCATCTCTATTTTGTATATCCGAAATTATTTAAATCATTACTCTTATAACTATACAAAATTATTAAAATCCTATTTCCTTTTTTGCTATAATACAAATTTCAATTTATTTGAAGATGCAGACTTTAATTTTAAATTGTAATGGAAATTGTAAATGAAAATATATATTAAATTATCTTTTTTCAAATATATGCAAAATTATTTACATCGTTTCGTAATTTGTCATTAATTTTATTTTTATTTTTAAAAATAAACTTTCAATTAAAAATAATAATGAAACAATTTCTGGAAGCATAAAATAAAATGTATTATTAATGCACATATTTTTAAGTTGAATATTTCAAAATTTCTCTTCATTTTTAATTCATTTTATTATAATTTCATAGAATTGTTTTATTTACGTTAAGCCACTTTTCACCAGGTTCGGGTATATTCAAAGCGAGCAGCGCATTAAATTATTCATTTCCGTCATATGTAAAAAAGGAGAAAAAATGGCGACAAGATTGCAACGTTGTAATTGCCAACAGGCAATGAAGAGACAGTGGAGATGGGAGACAGAAGGAGGGGCAGGAGTTGAAATAGGAGAAGCGGCAAACTGTTGGCTGTCACATGTCCTGTAGCTCGCTTAAAATCCCACAGCATGATCTCTATGCACGTGTTTGTGTGATTGTGTGTGAGTGTGTGTCATGTGTGTGTGACCATTGCACGCCGCGTGAATCCAGCAGCATTTGAAGCACACGACTAATGTGTTTGGGCCGCCGCTGCTCAGACAACCGCAATCCTGGACAGCAACAGGACGAGCTGGTAGAGAGATAGGAAGAGAGACAGAGAGAGAGAGTGGAGATTTAGGATCCATATCCAGTGTTTGCGGTCTGACGAGCGGCTTTCTTCGTGATTGGCCCAACTGTTTCCATTCATTACAATCAGACCTGATTATGCCCGGCAAAAGTTAAACAGGCGCCGACGACACAAAAAAAGAACTCAATTGAAGAGCAAATTTATTTGAATGCCTCTGCTGGGGGCAAACAAAAGAGGACAGCGACAGTGACTCCTTGTGAATATATAAAATGCATATATAAAATAAAAAGTCATAAAAATGAACCGTTAATCCAAGTAGTTGAAGCAATGGACTGCGAGGCAGTCAGCCCTTTATTTTTTGGACAGAATCAGAAGCAGATGAAGCGTTTGCCATTTTATTTTTTTTTATTTTTGGGCCTTCTCTCCGACGTTGACCCCGCGCAGATACGAATACCGAGCGTTGACGATGACAAGGGTGCTTTGCCGCCTCACTGACTAAATAAAATTGGAATTTATTATCATGATTTGTAGCAAGAAGCAGCAGCAGAATCAGTAGAAGGAAGCAGCAGCAGGCAGCAAGTGAATGAGATAGAAGCAGTCAAAATGGCAGCTACTTCTCGTTTACCAACACTGGCTCATCGTCTTCCTCTCTGTCCGTCCGTCTTTCTGCTGGCCAGAGACGCCGATAAGTAAGCAGCACTTTTAGATTTATACACCATGGCACTGATTTAAATGCCAGACAAAGTTTAAGTCACGCCTACAGCTGACAGCTGGTGGGCGTGGCTGTCGCTGGCTGTTGCCTTCACCATCTTCATCGCCAGCGTCTGCAGTCGACTGCACAGCGGCTTAACTATGCATTTCAGCTAGTTTATTAGGGCTTAAAAGCCAGCAAAGCAGCTAAGGCGATTTACTTGAGCCCAACAAACCCAAAGCAGCCCACGAGGCGTATGCGTAATTTTAGTTTGTGGCGTTGGCGAAAATCTTAAATAGATTGCGACCACACTAAACTGCTGAGTGGCAAGTTTCATGATTGTGGCAACGATAAATGCTCGAGCAATCTTATTAACTGAGATAAATCTAGAATTTCAAAGTGAAATTCAGCAAAGAAAAGCTTGCTTCAAAAATGCATCGAGCTATGAAATTACTTAGTCAATAATTGCATATAAAAAAAAACAAGCAATTGAAGCAAATAATGGTCTCTAAAATAAAGTAGATTATTTAATAAGTACAGATTTTATGAGAAAACCGGACAGTATTATTCAAAAATTCCGCTTAAAAATTTAATTTAAATAACATAAAATATTCAGTAGATATTTAAATTAAATATCTTATATAGTTTTCCTATAAGTATAATATAATCAATATAATATAATCAATATAGAATAATCAATATAGATTTAAAAAACTGATAAATACCTTTAAATTGTAATCGAGAATACATTTTAAAGTGCTATAACTAACTTTTTATTGGTTTATTCATCAACGATTCCTGTACGAATTAAAATTGAATCGTTTTTGCAGCCACAACACAGCATTACTTATCATCACAAAATGACTGTGTGGTTTAGTGGCAAATGTATTTCCGAGCGCAACTTGGCAAGTACATTTCCATCAGTGCTCCTTTGGGCGCCTTTTGCAACCCAAAAGGGATTACGAGCAGTAGCTGGCCAAAAGCACCTTTCACTTACACCTGAAGCTGCAGCTGCAGCTGCTGTTAAAACGACAGAACGCACTCGCCCAGTCAAAGCCAAAAAAAAAAGAAGGACTTTTTCCTGCTGAGTTTTTGGGTGCAAAGTGCCGGCGCCGTTAAGCCACCAAGTGGAGTAACCACAACACCTTTTTGTACTCCACATCTTCCTCCTCCTTCAACTGCCAACACTTTACTTAACATTTTTGTGTTAGTTTTTACGCCTGGTGTAGATTTTGTTGTATACCTGAAGTTCGTTTGGAACGCAAAACTAAAATGTTGTTAGCTGTCAATGTTGTGGAATTTTTTAATTTTCATGCTGTTCGCATTCAAAATAAATGTTGTGCTTAAATTGTGTGTTTGTATGGGGTGTGAGAAGGCTTTAGAGGGTGTGTGTGAGTGTGCCAACACAATTTCACTTCACCTGTCGGCTCAATGTGCCATGGTTGCTGCTGTTGTTGCTAGACAATGTGCTGTTCTATATGGAAAAAGGATGTCTCTACACTCAGAAAATAATTTAAAGATTTCCGTACTTAAGCAGAGAATATTTAAGTATAAGCGATTTTAAAAGCTAAGCTCAGAATTTTCAAAACTGATAACAAAAATCTGTAATCAAGTTCGCTTTGCGCAATCAGAAAAATTATTTAGAACTTTTTTTGGAATACTTTGGGTACGTTCAGAGTTTAATTTAAAAGTTAAGTAAAAGATCAAAACATACTAGCTTAAGCACACAAAAGTCTTGAACTTATCCAAATATGTAATTGTTTCTAGTCCAAAACTTTTTCATATTTAAGTTCATTTTAATCAAAATTCATGATTATGCGTAATACACAGATACTCTAATTTTTATAACAAATGTTTAGCAATTAAAAAAGTGAAGTTATTTTAATCAAACTTACAGATTTTATGTAAGGGTTAGTTTTATATATTCTGACTAAGTTTGGTAAAAATCTGACTATTGTATCATATAACTGTCAAAGGAACGATCAGTCGGAATTTTGAATTAAAAATCGTTTCACATTAACTTAATACTTAACAACAATCTTAAAGTTCTAAGAACAAAAGGGAATAAATTTCAGAATGGACTTAATTAATTTTGGCATGTCGAATTTGTTTAGAGTGTACCTCAAAGTCTCTGTCTCTCTACCTCTGTCTCTGTTTCTCCATCTACGTCTGTCTCTGTATCTCTCCCTCTGTCCTCTGCCGAGAGGCTTTTCTTACAGCGCCGCCGTCGGCTGCTGTGACAAATTGCGTTAATGCCAAGTTAAGCTGCCGGCAACAGGACAAGCACAGAAGAAGAAGAAGATGAGGCAGAAGAAGCCCAAGGCTGATCACAAGGACTCGACTCGCCTCATCTCGTAGACTGTCGCATCAACAGTGCCTGCAACAACTGTCTGCCGCTGTCACTGTCACTAATGCAGTTAATTATTGCAGCATCTATTTAGAATTTGGCTAACTTGAATAGCTGCTCGATGCCAAAATTGGTTACAGACTGGCGCCATAGTTTTTGGTGTGTTCTTTGATGCTGCAACTGCTGTGGCAGAGACAACAATTTGATGGCGCACAGCTGCCGCTTGATTAGCTCTCTCTCTCTCTCTCTATGTGTATGTGTGTGTGTGTGTGTGTGGCAATTTCGATGGCACAACATGTGCCGTGTCATGCAACGTTTGGCGCTGGCCTGGATTTTGATGGCTTGAACAAGATTTGTCTGGACCCAAACCCATTTTGTCTTTTGCCAACAGAGAAAAGTAAAATTAAAAAGAGATTTTGTGCCAAAATTAAAAGCAATTTCCTTTTCAGTTGCTGCCAAACGAGACCAAAGCCGAACAGAGCACAAGAAAAGCTTCTCAATTTCCTAGCGCATCAATTTAATTCAATTTATTTTGTAAACGTATTTGTACGTGTGCGTGTGTGTGTGTGTGTGTTTTGGGCTAATTCAATGAACTAGACAACAAAATAACTTAAATTTTATGTAGCACATACTCGTAAAAGTGGCAGCTTTAAAATGTCTTGATACACTTGAACAAACTTTGAGCCAGGCCACAATATATTGTACATACATATACGTATGTATATATATTCGTATATTCACATGCCAAAGGGAAATGGCAGGCTTTGCAAATTTGACGGCTTGACAGAAGGCACTCGGAGTCATCCGACCAGCATACGAGGATACAGAGCACGTCATGCCCAACTCCCATTCCCATTCCCAACTTCCAACCCATCCTCTCATCTCCATCTACCAGCAAAGAGCGCTTGATATTTGATGGATGGTATCGCAGATATGTTAACGTGATGGCAGCCAACGGATTCGCGGAATGGCGACATTATACCAGGGGCCTTCAATGCCTCCTTCACTGCTATGCCTTTGATATGTGAGACACAATGGGCCACGAACATGACTACAATTGAAAATCTTTAAGGCACAAAGAACTGAATAGAATGGAATAGAATAGAAGTTGGGGTAGTTACATCATCAAAAGAAATGTGTACACACTTTCACTGAAAAGCAGACTAAATAAGCCTATTAAAATACAATTCAAAATGCAAAATATTCCAATTTAAAATATTCTATTTAAAATAAATGCTTTTGCTATTTAATAAATTTTCTATAATATGTTAATTTAAATAACAAATAAAATTGTATGGTTATTAAAATAAGATGTATTATTATAAATTTATTTTGGCCGAACTTTTTGATTGATTTTTAAGATATATTTTTATTGCTTAAAAACACGCTTTTGTTATTTAATTAATATTTTAAAACTAATTTTTCTGTAATAAATATTTATCTACCGGATTATATTATTTTAAAACAATTTAAATTTTATTATTTAAAAGGGAAAAATGTTGAATACAAACTGAAATCAATTATCTAATTTAGTTAAATATTTTACTTAAATTCTAAGATGTGAAATAATCCAAAAGGAACAATAAATTTAATAAACTGATAAATAACTTGAAATTGTTACTTTAATAAAGGCAAATATGATATTGAAATAATTTGTCCATTAAAACAATGTAATCAAATTCTAAAGAATGTATTTTAGTATTAATAATTTTATTTTACATGCAATGCAACAAGAGTCCCGTCAATATTCAACATGTTCAATATTCTATTCTTTGGAAAATTCAATTAAACTGTCATTGTCGAGTGTCGAGAGTGTCAAGTGTCGAGAGTGTCAGTCGAGAGAGAGAGAGAGAGTTTCCACAGTGCTGGGTTGTTAAATTAAACAATCTGCTGCCTTTAAAGCAGTCTCAAATAAAATGATTTTATGTTAGGCACTGTTTGGCAATGAAATGCGAGAGAGGGATGAGGAAAGGGAAGGGGAACAAGCCAGGATTTTATGTGGCGCCATATAAATTCGGGGAGTCCGTACTTCAGGCGCCGCATTACGTTTATGGCTGGCTAAATTAAACACAAGAAGGCAACGCCGCCAAAGTGGCAAGAGGCAGTCAGCTGAAAGAAAGGCAGCAGCCAGAAAGAGAGACAGAGAGGGAGACACGGCTGGAAAAGAGGGGGAAATTGCTACAAGTTGCTTTATTTTATGCGCATATTTGCGCATATTACTCATACGCCCGGTTGGCATACATCTTCATTTAAGCAAACGTCTTCGACTTTGCCTCCGACCTCTGGCAGCTCTGCTCGACATATTTGCGCTTGGGTTGCTTTGGACTTGGTCGTATATTTTTATTTTATTAAATTTTCATTTCATTTGGGCTGCTTAACATGTTGCATGTGAGCTCTGACGTTTGCTAAATTCAACGCTTTAAATGGCAGTGAAAAAAGGCAATGTTAATACTGGGGCTGCGTTGAGCTGTCATTAACAATAATTGTGAGAAGGAGCTGATTCGCTGATTGGTTGCGAAAATTTATAAGCAGACATGGCTTGGCATTTTCATTTCCGCGACTGATTTATGCGCAACTCCTTCAATTCCCAGCACTATTAAAGTATGAATGCACGGGCTGAATGAATGTGAATTCACGCACAACACTCAGTCGGATGTTGGTATCCTTTCTCGGCATCCTTATTCACATTCAGTCACATTCAGAGCCGTATTTGTATTTGTACTTGTAATGGTGTGCATTTGCTAAGCTATCCAGCTCCATCCGGTTTGGCGGCTGCTCCCAATGGAGGTCAGGTCAGATCCTGCCCCGACTTTCCCCTTCGTCCTTTTGCTCAGCCTTTTCATGGGCCTAGCGTATCGCCAAATGGGTTATTGATGAGCTATTTTGCAATACGCTGGGGGTTAACTTGGCATTGACTTGGCATAAGTTACAAAAGCCGCCAACTTTTGAGTTGAGTTGCCGGATGGGAATTGTGCCTTTGTCTGTGAATATGTGTGCGAATCGAATCGAATCGAAACGAATCGCAACGAAACGAAACGAAATGAATCGTGACTGGGACTACTCAATACACTGAACTGAAGTGAATACTGGCAACAACTTGTGGCTGCTAATGAGAATTTAAGCATCAACTTCACAAGAACTGGCAACTTAAGCAAAGTATATTTAAGTCAACTCTTAGTAGTTGTATCTATCTCAATTTTACTTGACTCGGGGCATTACTCTTGCATTTTAGCATTTTAACGAGTCCTGCTTACTGAAACTAGTATAACTTTCAACTTGTCTAAACTAAGCTACTATCTGCTGAGCCAGGGATCTCTGCCCTATAAAGTTTTGTTGCTCCCAGCTTATGCTGTCAGGCATTTTAGTGCAACGTGGCTCCATTCTCAACTTTCGACTTCTACGCACACAAACACAAAACACACTCTCCTTTATATATATGTATGTGTGTGTGGCAGCAACTCAAATTTCATTAACGCTACTTTAAAATGGTGGCACATGCGTCGTCTACATTCTGTTCTCATCTTCAGCTCTGTCACATAAATGTGCTTAATCTTTTACACACGGCAACCCAACAAGGAAATATATGTTATGTGCTTGTTCTACTCACAGCACGGATATAATATATATATGTATTACACTGGATAAGCATTGTATGGAACTTAATATGAGATAACGGTGTGAAATGTGTTGATACTCGACTGGAGGATAAGAAAGGCGAAAGGATCAATTTAGACTCCAATTTCGCAGTGAAACCTGTAATAGCATCTTCTCAGTCTCATCGGATTTCATTTTTGGCTTTGAAGCCATCGTAAAGACATTTCTTAGGATTAACACAGATAGTAAAAATAGATAAAGTAATCTAATAAAAAATATTTATTGCAAAACAACTTATTTATCTAAATAATTTCAAAGCTGTCATATTTTAAAAATTCAAAAGTTGAGCAGTATTTGCACTACTTTAGAAAGGATCTTTTTTTTCAGTGTCGATAGTTCAAAGTATTTTTAGCATTACAGAAAATTTTTGGAAAAATATATTTAATTTTCTTAATTTAAAATTTTAAAATAAAAAAAATTTTGATATATGTTCCTGAATTTAGAAAAGGGTCTTTTTTTGTTATTGTAGATAACTCAAAGTATTTTTACCTTACAATAAATATTTAAAGCATCTATTTAATTTTTTTTAAAGTACCTTATTTTAAATACAAATAAATTAAGAAGAATTTTAATTATTATCTCAATTAAAGCGCCTTTTTTTTAAATAAATTCAGAAAAATGTTTAATACTTAAGATCCAGTCTTTTTAATCAGTGTAGATAACTCAAAGTGTCATTAAACTTTCTGTTTATACTTTCTCAATTCTTGTTTAATTTAAGTTATTTATCTATTTTGTAGTGTAGAAGATTTACACATCATCTTTCTCAATTTTTGTTAAATTTCAAATATGTATCAATAATTATGGCATACAATGCCCACTGTGCAGCTGCTGTCGCTGTCGCAGCCGCAGCGCTTGTCTAACATATCAAATTTGTAGCTACGCATATCCGGTGTGTGTGTGTGTGTGGTTGTGCCTCCGCATGTCAACTGCGAGTAGTGCGAAAACTTTTGACGGCGCTTGTACTTTGGCAAAGAACTTTAATTTCTGCATTACAGGCAATGCCGCAGTTGGCGGAGGAAGTGTGGAAAGAGGCAGCATCCGAGACACATGAAAAGTTTGCCATATAAAGTTGCGCTTAACAACACGACGCCCAGGCTGCGGCGGCCTCAAGATGGAAGAAAAGGAAAGGAAAAGGGATAAAGGGGAGTGTTGGGTGCAAGGAAATAGTTTGCTGTAATACAACTCATTAAATTTAGAAAATACTCGCGGCAAACTTTTGAGGCCAAAGCATCTTTTGCCGGCGCGTTTCTTAACATCCGTTGACATCTACATTTACAGCACGCTGTAAGCTTGGCCTGAATGGTCGCCGGAATCGGTACCCAGCTGGTCTAGGCCAACAAAACACAGAAAAAAAGGATAGTACGTTGTAGAATCTTCTGCAATTTCTAAGCCTGCAAAATTTTTAGTTGCCCTCGAGTTTAATTGCAACGGATGTTGGCCGTGTAAATTATTTTGTTTCGGCTGCCTCATTTTCTTCTGCTAATGAGCAACTTATTAAAACTTTTCCACCCTTGCCAGCTGCAGGCCAATTTGAATGCTGCTCCACGGTCCACGGTCCACAGTCCAGGATACGGGATACAGCATCCAGCATCCAGTTGGTCCAGTCCTTGCTCCTCTATTCATGGAGAGTGCAGCGCGTGAGGCGCATAAAATACGAATGGCAATGCCAATTGAGAACAAAGCCAAAGATAAGTTTGCAGCCAGCTGAAAACTCATTTACAGTTTACGAGACGAAAATAGAAAATAGAAAACTTCAATTCCTTTTTTAGCACTTGCATGAAATACTCGGAAACACGTAAGAACGTAGAGAAAAACTCAAAGTCAAAGTTACAAAAGGCTCCAATCAAATAAAAAGCCGCAACAAAAGGCTGTACAAAAGTGAATACTCGATTTCTAGATACCCTTGAGGAATCTAAGAAAAGGGGATATACAGAGAAAACAAAAATCGTTTTAATATTAAAGCTTTTAAGTTCAAACTCCAGCTTTTAGCATGTAAATTACAATTATGAATTAAGTTGCTAAATAAAAATTTATTACAAACTAAAGAAAATAGTTTAAAATTGAAATTGGCAAATCAAGTCAAAAATATTTTGTTAATCAAAATATTTACTCAGAAAAAATGCCAAACTACCGAAACTTTGTCCCCATTTGAAATTAATTTTATTTCGGAATCTCTAATTTATTTTTTCTACGAAGTCGCTCTTGCTTTTCATTACATTCAATGACTTTGATTCAATAACATTACATACAGCTGTCCTGCTTTTTGTTTAATTAGAATGCAGACAGCATTCCAGGGTATAATAAGCCAAACGAATGAATTTCTTAGTGAATAGGGCAGGAGAGAGGTAAGGAGTGAGCGGGGGGAGTGGGAGATTGAGGGTACTACGGATGCGGGATGTCTGTTGGCAAGTGTTTTTGTGTGTGGGCAACAGCCGGCTCTCTGTGAAGCGACTCAAGTGCTTAGACAATCGTGTTGAAGCTTTGATTTTCGAGCTTACGCTGGATTTAGCCTGCGCAGTGTAGCATACTTATGAGGGCAAGTAATTAACTTGAAGTGCCCAAGACATATACATATATACACACTCACACAGGCAGACAGCAACAAATTTGACTAAGTAATAGCCAAACTGACAAACTGAGTGACTGTTAAAGTGTTGAAATATCTGCGGCAGCACTTAATTAATTAATGTCAGCGCCCGTCGAAACGAAACTGGGGAAAATGGGAAAAGTTTTTCGCCAAAAAGTTGGTCGAGTCGACAGAGAGAGTTACTCGGTACTTATTTGTTAAGGCAATGTAACCGTTCAATATTTGTCAATGAACTCATTAAGCAAATTAATAGACAAAGTTATCCAGCAGCAAAGAATGAAGGTTATTTACTCACAGTTGGCAATAAAATGCCACGCAATAAAAAACCCAAAGTCAACAAACAATTGCGTGCAGCAGCAGCAGAAATCGAAATCGATTATGGACGCCTCAAGGCAGCCAATACCAAATACTTCAGCAGTCCCTTTGCACAATTGCAGTGCAGTGCAGTGCAGTCATGAACCACATTCACAACGCTTTTCCACGTTTTCCACGTTTTCGATTTTGCCATCGACAATGCCACCTGATGCCACCGCCAACGTCTATGAAATTGCCAACGCTGCAGTTTTTGCTGCCCCAAAGCAGGAAGTGATTTTCCAGCGTGCACGTGTCTGTGTGAGTGTGTTGTGTATGTGTGTATATATGTGTGTGGGATTTTATGACCCTTGATAGTGGCAAGCGATTTGTTGCGTTGCATTTTCAATTTCGCAGCATGCACTTTGGCCAACTTTGAATAATGCAATGGCTCGGGCGCCAACTGCAGCGCGGACATGGCCCAAAACCGGCTCCAAAAGCCCTTAACCAGCTGCAGCATTTTGGCAGCTTATTAAGGTGCTGCCCTTGCCACCGCCCCACCTTTGCCACTCATCTTCTTTCCCCATTTCTTTTCCTTTTTTTGATAATTTTCAAACACGAGCGCACAATTCTAGCGCAGCAATTGCCATGTGGGGCAAGTTGACATATATGCAGCACGTGACGCTGCCACAACTACCCACTGTATATATATATGTGTTGGTGTGTGTGTGTGCCAATCTGACTGGGGCGATTGATGGCCCAAACATGCACACACAGAGCCAGCTGCAATCCCACATAGCTAGTTATTGGCCAGCAGCAACTGTGGCTTTAATTTAACAAACGAAGGCAACAACAATAACAATGCAATTGAAGCTGGCCAGATCACTAATTATGTGACTAACTGCTACATTTTGCGGTCACTAATTAGTTGGCAGTTAATTGTGCAGCTTTTGGTAAAGGAAAAAAAATATGCAATGATAATGAACACACACTGAAGGCTACTGTCAATATTTGCATAGAAATGATGAAATTATAAATGTATTGAAATTAAAATTAATCAAGTATATTATTATAATAAAATCTGCCGGCTCAATTCTCACCCTGGCAAGTCAAAAAAATATAAATAAATAAAATCATATTAAAAAAGAAGAGGAATACATATGTACAAATTTTCCTTCACCAACAGTTGTAGCATATTTTAAAGAAATAAATAAATAAAATTATTAAAAATAATACTAATAATACAGATCAGCGATATAAATAAATTAATAAAAAATTAATACACATATTGAAAATAATTAATAAATGTATTGAAATTAAAATTAATTAAGTATATTATAACAATAATATTATTATAATAAAATCTGCCGCATTTAGAACTTTCAGTTTGAAAAGAATTTGGTTCAATTCTCACTCTGGCAAGTTAAAAAAAAAAAAATAAATAAATAAAATTAAAAAAGAAGAGTAATACATACAAATTTTCCATCACCAACAGTTATATACGTAGCATAATTTAAAAAAATAAATAAATAAAAATTTACAAAATATACTAATAACACATAAAAAAAGTAAATGTCTACTTAAAAGTTCCCGAACATCCAAACAAATTCAAAAGCTACCAAAGTTTTCATTTAAATTTTTTCATATAAAATTTCACATTAGGTTACTTTTATAAAAATTAACTTTTTATATATGTAGTTTCTTCCATTAGGTTTCAATCAATTGCACCTTTTAGTACAACAACTTTTTAAAAATAGCAATGATTAACTATTAATGAGTATTTACAACCACAGAGACCAATCTAGGCGCCCAAACAACCAATGTCCATCGTTTTCTGCTCCTGCCGTGAAACGCATCAGTTTTTGTAGCCTCTCAATTGCGGCCACTCGAAAATCGTTTAATTTTCATTAATAGTCAAGTGGGTTTTCATTCGGGATTAATGTGCCGTGGCTGTGGCAGCTGCAAACGCATTGTTCTTGTTCTTGTTGTTGTTGCTGTTGCTGTTGAATGCGTTAAGAGCAAATAAAAAACGATATAATGTATGCATTTTTAAGCGTTGTCTGCGGCGCATTAATTTTAAACAATTTACCTGCACGACTGCGTTTTATGCCGCACTGCAAAAGAAGAAGAGTAGAGAAGAGAGAGGAGAGGAGAAAAAGCCACATAAGCGTTTTATTTTAAAGCCAGAATGCCTGAAGCCAGACAGCTAACGTTATCTGGTAGCTGGTAGTTGGTTGTTGGTGGCCAGTAGCCAACATTGAGATGCCACTTTGCAGCTTGCAACTGCAGCCACTTCAATTTCAAAAGCAGCTGCTGCGGCCCCAATGGCGACCAGTGGCCACCAGTGGCAACTTCAGCCTGCAGCTCAAGTTTTCATTTCTCTTTCATGCTTTATTTCAATTCCTTTAAAATATTTATTTTCTTTTGAATTCCACAGATTTTCTTTGTTTCTTTTACTGTCTCTCTTTTAAAATCATCGCATTTAATGCAGTGCTTGATAAGCGTCGTCTATGCAGCTGAAATAGCATATTAAGCATACGCCCTGTTATGCGCAGAGTCAAAACAATAATATAATCATAATATGTAAATAAATTATTAAATAATAAAATTCTTGGCAGCAAAATCACAGGCAGTTCATGATAAACTGACTAGCACATATTATTTATAGGCTGCTGCTGATAAAAACAGCATATGCCACATGCCACATGCCAGTGACCACACAGCAACAATAATAACAAGCAACATTTGCGGTGCAAACAAATAGAGCAAAAGTTGGAAAACGAAACAAAAACAAATCGATGAAATTTAATTGAAATGCATACACGTTAATTCATTAATTAAGATACATAGCAAGTTGCAATAAAGGTTTAAAAAGTACTCTAAAAAATTAAGAGGAATATTAGAAAATAGCTGCAAGTAATAATGCAACTTTATTAGCAATTGAATTTCGAATCGAAAGCAATTAGTTGCAGCATCAATTGAGCTTTGTCTGCTCATAAAAGTGCCAGCAGCAATAAAATTTGTATTTTCTTTCCTTTTTTTTTAATAACATTTAATTAATGGAAGAGACGACACTTGAAACGAAAGTATCTCCATTCAAGTTAGAAGTAGAAGGAGAGGAGCTTTATCAATGAATGGAATGGTTGGCAGTGTGTGTGAATGCAAATCTGAAGCAGTTTGCAGTTTTTAATTACGATTTTCAATTAAAGTGCGACAGCAGCGACACACAAAACCAATTTGCAATTGGCCCTGGTAAAAATCTGAACCGTTTCTCTCTTTTGCTTTGCTTTCGTCCCCACAGATATTGCTGTATCCAGAGGAGGGCTGGGCGCGAACTGCCTCCTCCAGCTACTGGACCATCACGCCCTGCTGGTGGCAGCCGAATCGTTGTCGCATTGTCGAATGTGCTGGCACGCAACGGCAGGCGACCAAGGCCAGGATGTTGCCCATGGAGCAGCAGGGCTCGTTACTGATTGCCGGACACTTTCGCAGGCCGCCAATAACGTCGGCAACAGGAACAACACCAACAACACCAGCAACGGCAGCAGCAACAACAGCAACAACGCCCCAAGGAGGACCACTGAGAGATGGCAGCAACAGCAACAACAGAGCACAGTCAAAGTCCAAGTCAAAATCACAGTTACAGGCTTACAATGATGAGTTCAAACTGTATCTGACATCGAATATCTCGATGGAGGACTACAACATGGGCTACTGCCTCACAGGATTCGTTGAGCGTCGCTGCCAGCAGACAAACACCTTTCAAATGACTCACTTTGCTGTCATCAAGCGGCAATGGCCGCCGCCGTCCAATCTCAGCAACACATAAGTAGGCAGCAGCAGCTCTGTGATCCCTGGATACTCTTACTTACCATGCCACAATATATACCACTTAGTACGTACATACACTTACTACCAAATGTCAGCTGAGTATTTTTTGTATTAACTAAGAGCTTAGAACTTAAGTAGTGCAAATTTGCAATCTGGCCACGTGATAAACGTTATAAAGTCAATAATAAAAAAAGTGTAGCATACCTTTCAGCGAATCCATTAAATCAAAAATTGTTCGAATCAAAAATTGTGTAATGCTGAAAATCTTTTGCACTTCTATTTTAATTTTTGTTAAACCTTTCTATGTGTGTATTAGTGCGTAATTTGTAATTTTAACTAAATGCTCTAGACGTGCTTAATTCGTGTGCTTTCAATGTTGTTTAAACTACGAAACCAAACAAAACTAAATAGTAAGCAAACTAAGAACAAAATGAATAAAAAAAACACACACACAAAATCAAAATATAACAAGACCCAAAACAAAAAAATAAAACCTTCGGGTTGTCGAAGATTTAATACTCTTGCAAATAAAAGCAAATTTATTCTTTTTATCTTATTTTTTTATTTCTAATTAAACTGTCTTGTGCTAAATTGACATCATATTAATAATATTTCTATTATTTATTTTTATGAAAAATGTATTATAGTCAACTGCAAGGGTATCAAAATTCCAAAAACAAATAAGTGCAACAAACAAAAAAAAACTAGTAGCTGTTAAAAGCTCAAATGCAACTAAACCGCTTTGCTGGCCAATACACACACACACATATTCATGTACACGCATACACACACACACACACACATATACTTGGGCAGCTACTTAATGCTTAAAAAGTGCAACAAATTGAAACTTGTGCTTGTCGGAGCATGTGATTGTGTGCCAAGTGGCGTGTGTATGTTTGTATGTGTGCTGTACGCGTGTGCGTGTATGTTTGTGTGTGTGTGTATGGTTGTTTCTCTACTACTGCTACTTAAATGGCCATGTTTGCAGACGTATTGCCTTTAAGCTTAAAATATGCACAGCTCAACCAGCAAATGTTGAATGTTGTTGTTGCTGTTGTTTTCATTAAGCGGCATCAATGCGCATCAGCATCAATTAATTATGGCATCACATGGCATTAAGGTCAAATATTTTACATATTTCTTAACGTTATTATAGTAAAAATTTAATTTTTTTGCATCATTTTTGACTGCATTTTTGTAAAATTAATTAAAATGTGTTTATTAAATTCTGAAATTTGTAAAATTTAATAATATTATAAATTTTTGAGCCTGATGCTGATGCAATTGCCCTCCATTTCACGCTACGCTCTAATCTACAACTAGCAAAACAAAACCCTCTAAAACTCTCATCTCACAAACACACTCTCACACTCTCTCTCACTTTTTGAGCATAAACCGCAAAGTATATCAACAATTCGTCCAATAATTGGAGTCGTTCGGCGCAACAAAATGGCGCCAATGCCACAACAAGGCCGAAGCTCCAATTGCCAAAACCCTAAGTGTTAAAAAAGAAAAAACGTAAAAATAAATATATAAAACAAAACAAAAGGAATGAAATGAAATCTTAAACCAAAGCTAATTAAGTAAAGGAAACAAAAACTACAGTTAGGCTAAGCTCTAGATGTTAATGTGCAAATCAAAGTGAATAAATATTTACAAGTTAGAGCTAAAAATAAATAAAAAACAACTAAAGCTAAACTATATATAATATATATATATATATACTATTTATGTGTGTGTAGGCTTGAAGTGAACTTAAAGTTTTTGCCATACTTGTATCGATGTATTTATAAATATATACAGATTTATATATACATACTATATATAAATTACTATGTATACAAAACTAGAAATCAATCACTAACATTTTTGCTGTAGTGCATAGCTCGCTTTTAGGCGCTTTTACACGCAGGCGAAAGCATAGAGAAAGAAGAGAAAGAAAACGAATGAAAAGAAAATCAAACATATTTTTATTCGTATCTTTTACAAGGCCGTACATTTCATTTGCTATCTCTCATCAACAACTCCCCGAAATCGATATTTAAGTATCAGGTACCTGTCACAATTATAATTAAAATTGAAAAAATCAAAGTAACAAAATATTAAAAATGCCAAACACAAAAATTTGTGCAGCTCCAAAGTCCAAATTGATAGTCCAAAGGCATTTTTCATTATGAAACTAACTATTTTTTTTAAAAAGATAATGAAACACACACACAGACATGCATATTAATATTGTTGTGATTTTTTTCTATGTGTTTAGATGAATGTGTCTCTGTATGTAGCATATTTACCAGCGCTTAGCTTAGGGGAAAATCAAAAGAAACATACAAAAAAAAAACGATTATGATCGGAGTGCCGACAAATGAATAACAGAAGGAAGAGCATTAGGGTGCATTTCGCTAGCTGAGAAGCTGGTCAGTTTCATTTCAGTAGACTGTTCTTTTTACCAAGTCAACTCACTTTTGCTTCGAGTTGACCACCGTTAACACTAGAGTTGACTTAGTTACCATCGAAATTTTCATCCTACTGAGATGAAATTGACCAGCTTGTCATCTAGTGTAAACGCACCCTGTTCTTCTTTGGACACCACTGCTCTATATAAGTAAATCCATACTGATCTTGTCGTGGACTGTTTAAGTGCTATATATTTTACGCAAAAGTCAATATACCCTCTGCAAGGATATGCCAATAGAAAAACAAATGCATGCCAAACACGCAATGAGCTTTTTTTGTAGCAAACGGTAAACGGTAATAATAAATAAATTACTAATTAAATTTATAAGCAGCAACCCAGAAAAACAAACAACAGCAAATGTGAGCCATGTTAAGGGCTTCAAATTAAAATTAATTCATTAAATTAAGCTCGGATTAAAATAATTATTCAGATGATGAAAATTTGATGCAATTAAATGAAATTGTGTCACGCAATTGGCTGAAATCAAAACTTAATGCAAATACAAATTAAAATTCGAATGCAAACGATTCCATTAAAATGATTGCTACATAATAACAACTCGTAAATCAAATCAAATAAACGTGAGCAAATATTTAATTAAAAACTTGTCCTCTAAAAGCGAGTGATTAAGCAAATGAATAGTCAAGCAAAGTACTCGTAGTTTTTGGCCCGCTGCAAAGTAGCAAATGCAAAGAAGAATGTAATGTAACAAAAACAAAAAAATAAACCAAAGGAAAGAACTTAAAAATTAAGAGTCATTTTTGAAATTGCATTTTCTTTTTACATTCACAGAAATAATTTTAGCCTAGACAAAGTGCATCGTGTTGCTTTGTCACTAGCGTGGGCGGCCGCCCAAAGTGTTTTCTATGGACTTGACTCCTGATTGCAATTAAATGAGGCAAGTATTTGTTTAACATTGGTTTTTCAGATTTGTTCTTATACCAGAAATAATCCATTTCCAATTAAAGCATTTAAAATTGAATAAATATTTATTTTTGGCATGAAGTTAATTAAAATTCGATGGAATTGGGTTAACAAGAAATCTTTTGTACGTTTATTACAAAAAAAATTAATATTCAACTACATCAATTAAGATTAAATAAGTATTTTGTTGGCTAAAAATTATAAGACTTAATTTTCCATATAAATATTTTCATTAAAATGTTTGTTCCTTCTATTTCCATTAAATTTGTTTCATGAAAACGGTTTTGATGTTAATTAATGAAAGTCTACTCGCTTATACATATTTTCTACATATTTGTTATTAAAAAAAAGTATCAAACTGATACCATATTATAGTATTTTGATTTTTTTCCATTGTTCAAGCTTACAATTGCGCTCTTTTCGAGCCAAAAAGGATATTCAGACCCACAGCAAACTTTTACAATTCAATTTACATTTTCAATGGGAAGCGGGCCGCTTTTAATAATTATATCTCCAATCGCGAAAACTTGCAATTGCAATTGCAAACTGAAATTATATTTATTTATGTTTTTTTTTCGCTTTTTGTTTGTTTTATTTATTTCACTTTTTTGCGCAATTAAATTTATATTTACAGCAATACTTCATGCGATATACGCGCACGATATGTCCGACTAGATATATGGCACAATTTGGATGTCACATACATATAAAAATGCATATACATTTACATACCCCGTGCTTTTATTTACAATTGCCTCTCCTGACTCTCTGACTCTGGCTTTTTCGAGTTCCAGCGCAAATTAAAGGCTTGTGCCAGGGGACATTGCAATTTTCAATTTTTTTTCACAGCATTTGAAAACTTTATATGATTTTTATTCATTTTCCGTGATGAGCTTTTCACATGCAAAACGATTTACGCGTCAATTTTTTATATAACATGTGAAATGCATAAAACATAAAAGATTTTCCCTTTGATTTGATTTTTTGTTTGACACAGCGAAAATGGCAATAATAACTAGATTTCCATAAAAAATTTTACTAATAAAATAATTCTAGTTATTTATTTATAAAAAGAAAGTATAAATATGTCAGCACAGTTAATAAATTAAATGGCTGGTAACTATCTATGCTGGTTAAAAATTTATACATTTCTGATTGAATATTTGAATAGAACAGATTTCTATTATATTTATTGTTTTCAAAAACTTTTTTAGTAAAAAGGAAAAGCCTTGGCATAATTTTAAAAGAATACATATTAGAAACAAGCGGGGAGTCGATTTCACGACTATTAGACACCCGTTACCTAGAATATTTTTATTGCCTGCTTGTAGGTACCTAAATTGTTTTAGAACTTAAAGCAGCCATTATCACCTTTCTATTTGTCCGATCTTGTTAAGATCTAGTAGGATGATAGCTTATAATAATAGATATTTAATCGAATAATATATACCTTTTTACTTACTTTTTAATGCCGGGTAAAAAATTGTAATATAATATTTACTTTATTTTAGGAAAATTGGAATAATTTGTTAGGCAAACAAAGTCTCAGTCGAAGGTGCCCATAAAAATCGACCCCATTCGAGGAATCCCAGTCACGTAGAACCAAAAACCTGAACAGCATAATAATTATTTATAATTATTGTTAATTTTCAAAGCAACCATCCGACCAAAAACAACAACCAACAACAATTATAAGAAGAAAAAAAGATGCTGAAAAGCATTAAAAATACCACAAAGAGACCTCAATTAAAATTCAAATTAGAGCGCTTGGAAAATTTTCCCGCTGACGATAGAGCTGGGATGTGGATGTGAAACTGAAGCAGGAGATGGAGATGGAGCTGCAGTTGAAGCTGGAGGCCAAAGTGCGAAAACTTAAAACCGCAGAAAGCGCCGCAAACGGCAGTTCCCAAACTAACTGCCTAAAATGAAATATGAAGTGAGGGGAGTGAGTCGGGGAGTCGGTGAGTCGAGTCCCAACGTCAGTGGCCCCCACCAACGAACACAACTAATAAGAAATTTGTGAACTTTGCAAATTTGCCATCATTAATTCTGGGGATTCCCTTTGCCGCATTTTGCCTCTGCCTCTGTCTCTGGCACAAAATATAAATTGTCGAATTCGCATTCACGAGTCGGCAATGATGTCACCGTTGTCCCAAAGTCCCAATGTCCCGATGTCCCGTTGTTGTTGTCCTCGTCATTGTGTAATAATTGTCGAGCAGTTTAAATCCAAGCTGGAAGCATAATAAATTGTCATATGAAGGCGTGTCCTCACACACACGCCCCCAACTGTCCAGCTCCCAAGCAGACTGAAAGCAGTTTATAAGAGGGCCCCAATTGAGGGACTGCTAGACTCCGAGATACCCTACAGATTCAAGACCATTCACCATTTTTCAGTGATGTAGATAACTCGATACAACGATGTATTGATAATGGACGTAAACATACAAATATGTATTTATTATTTTATTATTATTTATTTGTTTCAAAATGTTTATAAAACTTTTATAAACTCATATTTATAGTTATTAATTTATTTAATTTTATTATTAGTTAATATTGTTTATAACTCTTTTAGAAAATTCACATGCATTTAGATATTTATTTTATAATGGTAATAATGTTATATTATTTAATTATTTTATTTATTATTAATGTTTTCTATGTCATAAAAAATACTAAATTTTATAGATAGCATAATCATAAATGAGTATTGAGTTTTGTACTCGATTTTATTCCATCGCAACCATTTTTACATCATTTTATTTGTCATGCTGTTGAAAATATTATAACAACTTTATCCTCCTATGGCTTACCATAAACTGTAGTTCTATACTATGAATTCGCCAAATCTTGATAAAACAATTTATAAGCACTTTGCAGGGTATAAAAAAAGGTAATGAGGAAACGGAAATTGCTGCCGGAAGTGTATGCGAAGGCGGAAGCTCATTTTGCAATATTCACAGTTGACTGATTTCTAGCGACTTTTTGCTTGGGCGCCACTCGAAAGCAGAAGAGGGGGAGGCCATAGGAGACAAAGGAGGCAAAGGAGGAGAGAGAAAGAAATGGGCGCCATGAATTGTAAATTGATTGAAGCCAAAGTCGTTGCCCGTTGCCGATTTTAATCATTAATAATGAGGGAGGGGCGTGTGTAGCTGTTACTCTTGGACAGCAGCCAAGATGCTGACACTGAAACAGAATACTTAGACTGAAACTAAACAGAAATAGGGCGGGGAATAGAGTGAGAGAGAAAGATAGAACGAGTGCTGAGTGAGCTCTTTGGACTGCGCCTAAGGTTAGGCAACGACTTTTCAAGAGCCTTTCAAGAGCTGGCAACAAAATGGCTGCGCGCACTTTTCCCCTGGCTAAACGCTTTTACCGTCGCTGTTGCTGTTGCCAAGTTGTTCTTTGTGAAGAGCTGCTCAAATAGCAGCAACCGGCACAGCAGCAACAACAACAATAACAAGGGCAACAATAAGCGAAGAAGAGCAACCGTTAGTTTCATTGTTGACATTGCAGCAGCGAAAAAAGGTAGCAAGGCAACAAAAAGCAATTAACTTGGCTTACATCTTTGTTGAAAGTTGAAACTCATGGCGCGATTTATGCCGCCGGTGTTGCTGCTCACGTTCACCTTGTTGTTGGTGCTGGTGTTGGTGTTGACTCTGTGTGTGGATGCGGGTGCAACCAGGTGGGCAATCCTGGGCAGGTCTTCTCTCGGCTGAAGCTGTCAGGATGCGTGTCTTTGCCGAGCAAACGCAGGTCGAGCTGCAGCAGCAGCACGAATCTTAAGCACAAAGATAAAACTTAATGGTTTGCCCCACTTGAAAGGTTAGATCTTACTCTGATTTTGTGGCAAATTGTGTAAGCAGCAGCCAGCTGCATGCGCCTTAAGCACACTGTGTGCCACAGGACTCTACAGGATGCCAACTTAGCCAAAAGATTAAGAGCAATCAGCGGAAAGCACAACGCGTCGATTGCGCGTGAAATTAAATTGTTGTGGAAAATTTAACAATTATAGAATTACTTGCAAAATAATTCTAGAATTGAAGTCCACTTTACGTCGACAGAACCATCTTTAATTGTAGTAAAAGTAAGCTAAAGAATTTCCGGATTTATTAAAAAACCTTCGTAACAATGTGAGCAACACTTCCAATATTATTTCTAGCATTTGAATATGTTTTTTTATAAATTTTTTTTAAATTTGTTTTCTGTGTGCCAAAGAAAACACATGCAAAGTCTCAAAATCAATTTTAAAATGTTGCCTTAAACTTATTATGACAATGAGAGTTGAATTAACGATTAAATTCGGGAATAAAAGTCTTAAAACGAATAAAAATTTTAAAGTTTTTAGTTAAATTTGATTGCACAATAAGTTTGGAGGCCATATTCAATGTCAGAAATTGGTCTGATTTTCGACCTATCAAAATGCAGTACATGCTAAACAAAAGACTAACAAATATCATTCCATACACTCAGCTCAGTAATAAATTGAATAATCCATTCGATTTTAGATCACTTCAATGAGCTCTCAGCTCAATGGCAGCCACTTTTGACTGACCGAAACTCATTCGCTATATTAGAAATGCGAAAAGAATTTGGTTTACTCATCTCAAGAGTTTGCGCGCACTGGTGAAAATTCATTTTCATGTTTCCAGCTGGAAATCAAAAAATTTTGCGTAAATTGTGAACGCAAAAACAAGCTGGACCCTGAGTCGGATGCTGGCAGGCCCTCGAGCCAAAGTTAAGTAAATATGACTCAAGGACACTTGGCGCATGGAATCCTTTGGCCACTTACTTTTGTGCACGCAGCCCGGATGGTTGGAGGATGTTTTGGGGGGAAGCTCGTGTCCCATTCAGTTCCATTCGAGAAACGATTTTAATACTTTCGCTCGCACAAAAGCTACTTAAAGTTTTGCTTTCTGGCTTAATTCGTTTTTTGTCAAACAACAACAAACAACAAACAGCAAACAGACAATAAAGCGAACAACAAAAAACAAAAAACTTTTTTAAATTGAGTTAAGTTAATTTTTTTGCTGTCTTCTTCTCATTTTCCTCTGTTCGTTTCTTTTTGTTTTTGGCCAAGTTGGTTTTCTTTTTGGGATTGCGCTTTGGTTTGCCTAATAAATGTGCGTGCAAACAAAAGGCCAGATAAACAGCCGGCCAGAGATAGATAGATAGTGAAGAGAGTAACAGAATAGAGTGAAAGAGAGAGAGGCACTAACTGACAGTTGTAGCGACAGCCAAAGGATAAAGGATAATGACAGCCATTAGTATTAAGTGCGCGTTGGCTACTTTGGCTGTTCGGCAGTTTTTTTTTTCTGCCTGCCGCTCATTAAAGTTGTTAAGTACTTGGCGTAAACGTTGCCAGACTGAGACGAAAATAGAGCCACTGCCAGGCAGGGGGCGGCGGGGCGTGACTAATGGCCAGGCCAAGGGGAACTGCGGGTTCACACGATTTAAGTCAATTTAAATGAGCCCGAAGCGTGCTAACTTAATTCGTTAACCGAAATAAAGGAATGCAAACTTTGTGCTTCACGAAATTTGACAACAAATAAGTCAGTGAGCTGAAACCCACTTTGCACCACAGTGCACCACTTTTAGGGTGACTAGAGGGAGGAAATATATCTGTACGACGAAAACAAATACATGAGTACTCTACAATTATTATATATTTTAAAGTAATTGTAATAGTTGACTTTTTTAAAATTCGAATATTTCAATGGGTACTTAATGGGTTAAGGAAAGTTATGCATCAATCAAACGGAATTTAGATGACCTTTCAAAATATATTTTTTAAATTTGAAGACTTGACTTACAATAGCTGTTATAGTATAAAAAAAAAATGTACTTATTAATTTGGCAAGTAGTGTATATAGATTATAAATAAAATAAAATCTATTCAAACTATACTGAAATCAGTTGAATAAATCCTTGCATTAAATGTTGGATCAGTTAAACAATTTTTATATATTTTCAGTATAATTTGTTTTTTAATTTCACTTTTTCATTTTGATATTCTATTTAAATTCTAATAACTACATTTTTTCTCTCTAAATAAATGTATAGTAATACATGGCTATTTTTATCTTTAAGATTAAGTATTCAACAATCCTTATAGAAGTTGTAAGTAATTAATTTATTTTTTTAATTTAGTTTTAAGCTATCAATTAAATTTTTTCAATTGATATCAGTTTGATTGTTCAAATCAAGCTTTGATTTCTTTGTTTTTCCATTTATTTTTAATTTGAGTTTTGCTTTCAGTTCTCAACCAAGAAAACAAGTTTCTATTGCATAAGCAATAGTTGATATTGTTGTTGTTGTTGTTCATGGCATAAACAGAACAAAAGGAAAACACATTGGGCAGGTGGGCGTGGTATTTTCTCTAACTCCATGGAAAACGAATGTCTGGCAAAAAAAATAATACAAAACTGTCATCAAAAATTTGGTTTTCTTTTTGTTTTTGATGTCGATGTTGCACCCGTCTTCTATTTCTTTTCATCCACTTCTTCTTGTTTTCTACTTCTTCATCGTTTATGGTGTGCGACAAAACGCCACATTTGCGTTCAATGAGCATGAGATAATGTCATCATCAACATCCTTCTTCCTTCCCCTCAGACTCAGAACTCTCCCCGCCTTTTGCACATCAAGTGCAACATCATCCTATCGACCGTGTCTTTGTCTATGTCTCTATGTCTTGGGGGCAGGTGCAACGCTCTCATTTTCATTGTCTGTCTGGCATTTTGCCTCAGAAGCTGCATTCAATTTAATGAGCACTCCACTTTTTAATTAAGTCGTTCTCTATGCACAGGACAGATAAATATGCAAATGGATGCATCGTAAAGCATAGATAAGCTGAAGAATAATGAATGTCATAGATAATTATACCAATTACTTACAGTAAGAACATGATAAATATATTTATTAATGAAATTATATTAATTACGGTTTTAATACTAAGAATAATATGCATTTACTTATCTCCTGTGATGTAAATATATATATTGAAAAGTCATCAGCTCCATTTTTACGGAAGCAATTATCAAGAACTTTAATTCAATTATTTTTTGAAGATTTATCGAGTTATTTAAATAGTTTTTCATACATGTTTTCTAATAAACTCCCTTTACAGTTTGTAAAAAACTTCAAACTCTCATAACTTTGCCAAAATCTAGTCTAGTCTCATTGTTTGACCTCTTATTTTATTCTGCATCAAAACTGTATTCATTTGAAAAGTTTTATATTTTATCAAATATGTTAACTTTTTCTAAACCTTTCCATATCTTGAATTATTTTTAAAAAACTTGGAGCTCTCATAACCTTAACAAAACTTAATCGATTTCTTTTTGGAATATCAATTTTATCATTTTTTGGACTCTAAATTAATTCTGCATCAAAATTTTCATTAATTTCATTTCATGGAAATTTGAATTTAAATTTTATTCAATTATTTTTTTTCATCACTTTTGGATTTACATTAATGTGTCTTTTGTATTTGATCGAAAGTTCATTCATGGTACAAATTGGTTGCATAGTCAGCGTTTAATCAAGTCCAATTCGATGGGCAACCTCAACTCTTTGATGACGTCAGTTGGTCTACATATTGGCAGTTTCCAGTCTCATACATAGCTAGCTGACCACACTATCACTGCTGATAGTTGACCAAACGAAGCCCATCTGAAACCACTCTGGAACTGAAACTGAAACTGACGTCACATTGAGGCGCTATGTAATAATTTCACACGCACTATCGCGGTCATTTTAATTAGCACGATTGCATTTTCAACACGTAGACGCAATTCAAATTGTAAATCACATAGGCAGTTAAGTATGTGCAGTCACATACAACAACAACAAATACTACATGCATGTGCATATGTAACCATTCATTTAAACCTAGATATAAATATATGTATCTATTCTACAATATATGCCACGTGTGACATTTATAATGCAGTCAAATTTGAAAGTACACCTCAGTTTGAACCACAACACAACTGCGACACACACAAATTGTACAGTGAATTAATATTGCTAATTAGGGCAACAAGGACACAACCACCCAATTCATTGGGCAAACCACCAAGCGATCCACCAAGCAGAGCATTATTCATGTTGAACCGTTCGATTTGGCTCAGCAATTAACACGTCAACACCGCTTGGCATAAATCTAACAACTTGAGCATGACAGAAGTTGGACAAACACGCTTAATTTTTAAATATCAGCGGGTAAGCGACTAACAGATACCCTAACGTCAGAGGAAAAAAAATAAGCTGATTTCAAAGAAATTTTATATTGTTTGATTTTATAATAGAAACTTCTGAAAATTATTATTATTTATATACAAGTGTCTTCATTAAATGTCATACATATATATTATTACTTTAATTGAGAGTAACTACCCTTAAATATTTTGCTTATATCCTGCATTATATCTATCTATGTGCTGTAACACTTTTTCCAGACCCACACAATTGCTCATCAATTGTCAGTTGACGAGCAAACACAGCTCGACTGTATTTTTAATTTTTAGTAGCATTCGCAGTTGCCCTGCATGTGAGTATATACAGCAATAGCCACACAAATAGATACATGTTAATAGGTAATATTTTTTATTTAATAAAAATAATAAAGAACATATAAGTTACGGAAATTATTCTCCTACTTAGTCACTTAAATACAATGATTAATAGCACAAACATCAATTTTGTTTATTTCTAGAACAACATTTCGACACCTTAAAATTATTTCAATAAATTAATAAAAATCAATTGCTCATAATAAAAGCACAGTTTTCGAATACACGATTAGTAAATTTATAGCTCAGAAAATGTATCAAGTCATTTATATTAATACTTAACAAAATAAAATATTACAAACTTAATAAGTTGTAAATAACTTCGTCAGCCTATTTGGTTTCTTAACTTGAGAAAAGTCACAAATTATCAAATATATAATAAAATTTCAGAAAAGTAATAAAAATAATCAAATTGAAAGTTTTGTTAAATTAACAAAAAATTGTTTTTTTTTTTAAATCTATTTTTATGACCTCAAGTGTGCTGCTGTGTACTAAATCATTCTATCGCTCTCATACTCTCACCCGTCGCTCTCCATCTCTCTGCTAGTTTTTATATTGTTTACATTGCGTATACGACACATTGAACGCACACAAAAATAGCGAGCACACAAAATTCAAATTACAGTCATCGCTTGTTCGTCGCGTCGGAAGCACAGAAACAAAAAACATGTCTTAAATTACACTGTGCTACACAAAAATACAAAAATGCGTGCCAGCATCTATTATCTATTCATATGCGGAATCGGACTGCAGTTGTCACTCGGCTTTGCTGTCGTCGTCGTCGATGCCATCTGTCAGATAGTGCAGCGCCATGGGGCCGAGTGTCAAGTGCATCGGGTGCAGACCGCCGATGGTTATCAGCTGACAGTGCAGCGCATTCCCCCGCCCCGCAACCAAAGCTGCTCCCCTCTGTTGCAGCCATTCGTGCTGATGCACGGATTAATCGGCTCGGCTGGCGATTTTGTGGCCGCGGGTCGCGCAGGCGCCTTGGCATTTCAGTTGCACGCGCGTTGCTTTGACGTCTGGCTGCCGAATGCACGTGGCACGACTCAATCACGGCGACATCGCACCCTCTCCGCCAGCGAGGCGGCCTTCTGGGACTTCAGCTGGCACGAGATTGGCGTCTATGACCTGCCCGCCATTGTGGAGCGCGTGCTGCACGTGACGGGCCAGGGGCGGGTCCACTATGTGGGGCATTCGCAGGGCACGACGGTGTTGCTGGTGCTGCTGTCGCAGCGACCCGCTTACAATGCCAAATTCGCGAGTGTCTCGCTGCTGGCGCCAATTGCCTATTTGCAGCACTTGAGCAGTCCGCCATTGCGATTGCTGGCCAGTGATCCAGGTGGCGGTGTCATGGTGCGTATACTCAATGTTGCGTATACCACATGTTGTGCGTTAATTGTTGCGAATCGTAACCATATTGCAATTATTGCAGTTGCTGCTGAATCAACTGGGCCTGCACGAACTTCTGCCCGCCACATCGCTCACCCAGGTGGGTGGCCAACTCCTCTGCAGCCCCTCGCTGCCCACGTATGCGCTGTGCATGCTCATCACATCGCTCTATGTGGGCTTCAGCGAGTATCCGCTGGATCGTGTGAGTACGATTATATATGCAGCCATAATTTAGCCAACAAAGCGGGAACCCAAAGTTTCCTTGTATGCAAAAAGTTTTTATTGCACTCAGGAGTGCGCCATCCACACCCACAAACACACTCTGCCCTCCATCTGCTCTCCTCTCCTCCATCCCTTCTCTCACACACACACACACACAAACAGACACACACTTTGAAGAGAGCGGCTTTAGTTTTGGTAATAAAAGTTATTTGAATTTAAATGCGTAAACGAGCTGCCTGCCCAGCTTCCTGCCAGTTGTGCCAACTATTGTGGCACGTTTGTTATTTCAGTTTTCTTCTGCAAAGTTACTTAACTTTTTTATGCATCTTGCCATAAGTCGATAGTGGCAATTCAATCAGCACAGAAATTAGACTACCTTTTATACAGACCTTACACTTAACCATTTTCACTTTTTTAAAAGCTAACGAGCTGCCTGCCCAGCCCTTGATTTTTATTTGAGATATTTCCAGAAAGTTTTATGATAGTCTTCATTTTAAAAAAATCATTTGCACTGTACTTTATTATTGGGGAGCGTTGTTTTAGATTCAAGCTTTTTCTTATACTAAAATAAATAATAAATTCGTTATTAAGCTCTAAAGAAAAAAATGAACAATTAAAAAAAAAAATATCATAATTTTATAAAGTTCTGATTTTTGTATACAATTTTCTTTGTAACCTTCTTTGTTGAAAAATGCAACTTCTCCAACTAAATGATCATTTTTGACCAATTTTCAATGCACATATATTGACTGAGCTCATCGTCTTGAACAGGAATATATATAATTTATGGGGTTTACCATACCTGTTGAAATTACAATATCTTGCATAAGAACATAATAAAATATCCAAATAAATACCACGTTCAAAACTGCCAACAAATTTTGCTCCTTTGCTCTAATAATTTTTTTAAAATTTTTTTTAAAGCTGACATTTTTAGACATTATTTGGTCAGGGTATTTGCTATTCGTTGACAACTCTCAGACACTCTCCCGACTTTTTTTATTGTAATATGCACCAAAAGGTGCGCTAAACTTTTGCCTCGCTCAGTCGTTGGGGCAACTGGCAAACCGGCAAACTGGCAAACTGGCTGTCCACGAACCCGACTGTACAACACACATTACGTATACGCCAGGTTGCCTTAAACACTTTTTGTTTTCGCACACGGCACATTTAAATTTGTGTTTTGCCATGAAATATGGCAAATAAATCGCGTTCGTGTTATTTTGGCCCAAAGTTTATGGCTTATCTGTGCGGCGTTTTGGGGCGCGTGCTCAAAAGGCTTAGCTATATTTACATAGTAAAGGGAAATGGGGATTGAAAAGTGGAGTGTAGTGTAGTGTAGTGTCTTGTAGTGCAGGGAGGTAGTGTCAGAAGTGCTGGGCGCCAAGAGCCTTGTTAGTTATTAGGCTAAGGGCCCTGGCAATTGGCTTTGGCTTTGGCCGGGTCGAAATAAGAATACTGTAAACGTAGCAGCTTGTATGGATTTAAAGTTTCCTCTTTTTTTTCTATACACACAGGTGAGAAAGTTTGACAGGCAATAGATAGTTGCTGGAATCCTCTTTTGTAGTGCAGTCATAACTTTTGTCCATACCTCAACTAGTTTTGATAACTGAAGTAACCAACAAAGCCAAGTGAGTAATATAAATTGTTTACAAATAGTTACCAAAACTTGTCCGCAATCTAGTTTTATTTAAAAACTTGTCAGTTAAATGTCAAAGCAGCAATAAAAAACTGAAACTTCTTTAACTACATATTCCTGAATAAAAGCGCTGAGCGCGATTCCAAGTTAAAGTCAAATCAACAAAGCCAAGTGGAAACCGCGTGCCGTATCTGTGGTATCTTCATAGCTTCCATAAAGTAGAGAAAAAAAAGCGTAGAATCAACAAACAAGACTCGGATTCAGACTCAAACTCAGTCTCAGTTGAGGCACCGAAAATTGCTAAGCAAATAGCAAAAGGCGACGACTCCTTCAGCAGTCAAACGAAGCGTCGACGATATTTTGTGACAACTGTGCAACAAACAATGCAAACAAATCCCCATTCCCTTATCCTTCCTGCCTCCTGCTTCCTTCGTCCTTCGTCCTTTAATCCCCTACTCATACCCTATTTGTAGTGCTCTCTCGCTGGCCGCGCAAATAAATATTTGTGCATACTATTTAGCTGGGAGCTTCATTCCCCTCTACATTCATTCATGCCACACAAAGTTCAACACACTTTGCAACTGCAATGCGTGAAGCATGATTTCAGGCAATATAAAAACAAAAGAAAATACAAGCGGGAAAGACTATAGACAAGTTCCCGACTATAGGTTACCCGTTACCTATTAAAAAAAAAAAAAAAAAATTTGTATTGCATACTTTTAGGAACATGCATTGCTTAAAGCTTAAATTAGCCATAACTATCGATCTGTTTGGCCGATCTTGTTGAGATTTAGTAGGGTGATAGCTGATAATATTAGTTAACGTTAAACAATATCATTATATCTTAAAAACTTTGCGTGTGGGGGCTTATCGCGATTTGCGGAGACGGAAAGAGCGTGGCAAAAATTTTAAACAATCTTGATCTGCGTGGAATTTATAGAAGATGAACGGACAGACGGACATGGCTGAATCGACTCGGCTGATCAAGAATATATACACTTTATAGGATCGAAGATGCTTCCTTCTCCCTGTTACATACACTTCAACGAAGACAATATACCCTCTTGCTTATATTTTAAGCAACGGGTAAAAAAATAGAAATATAAATAGAAATAAATAGCAACAAAATACTAAAGAACTGTGTGGCACATACTACTAACAAGCTGCCGGCTGTGCAGCGAACGACACACAAAACTATTTGCCACAAGTTGCAACGAATTGAAAAGAATCCAGAGAGCAAAATCAAATAAGCATCAAAACAAAAAGCCAACAAAAATGGGACGTGAGACAAGAGAGTTGCTCGGAAAACAGTCACGACAATTTAAAGTAAAACAAATCTTCTGGATTTTCTAAAAATTCATTATATATTTTTATCTTTCATTAAATCGCATAATAGAAAAAGACTTCTAATCATTTAGCAATCAATTTAAATGACATTGTTAAGTCAAGTGAACGAAACAAAGGGGAGACAAGTTTGCAACACAATGGAAGAGAAATAATACAAACTTACACTCACACACACCCTTATGACCATAAATGACCTGACAGTCAAATGTCGAGCTGCACTCGTAAATTTAAATGTTTAACTTGGCTTTTGAGTCTCATCATCACATTTTGCAGAGCATATTTCCACGAATTCTGGAGACGACACCGGCGGGCATCTCTCGTGGTCAACTGCTGCACTTCGGGCAGCTCATCAACAGCGGTAAGAGAATGTTGAAAGCAGGATGGGGATGCAACCTGTCAGCCACATCTCATGTCCCCATGTCCTCTCTCATGTGCAGGTAAATTTCAGCAGTACGACTATCGCTCCACTCAACTCAATCTTCAGCACTACGGACAGACCACACCGCCAAGCTATCAGTTGACAAATATCCGCCTTAATCTGATGCTCTTCTACGGCAATCGGGATGCATTGTCCAGCCGGATGGATGTGCAGCGTTTGGTCCGTGAGCTGAGCAACTGTCGCATTAAACTCTTCCAGGTGCGCGGATATAACCACATTGACTTTCTCTATGCGGCCTCGGCGCCACAGAGGATCTACAAGCACATCATCCAACAGGCCACTGAGTGGGGAGTAAACAACAAATAACTTTAACTAGTTTTTAAATTTATGTAAAAACTAAAAATTAATGATAATTAGTTCGAAATTTTATTGAATAAATAAGGTAATATGATGTAGTGTTTAATTTTTAATAAAATTTCCGTAAAAAATACAGAATCTGTACGATTGGTAAAGATGTTTAAGAATAAAAAGCAAGAAGGTTCTTCATGCTAGACGTTGATTTTAAAATAGCAGTTCACTTTATAGCAAATTTACGTTATTTTCGATAATGTATTTTCATAAATTAACTAAAACTTTTCCACACACTCTAATTTTAATTAATGAATTTAATCTGTATATAAAGTAAGCTGATTTAAAACTTAAAATTTTACCAAAATGATTGATGTTTTAACTTTAACTTTCTAAGATATCTAAGATTATTTTAAGCTCCCATAACTTTGTCGTAACTCAACCAATTTCCACGCAATATGTCAATATGATCTATGCTTGTTTTATAATTCATATTTCAACATTGCATAATTCAACATATTTCTAAATAATTGCGAATTATATTCACACCTACCCTTAACATATTTAAAAAATGTTAAACTTCCTAAAATTGTTGATATCAAAACGCACTTTAATCAATGTTTAGTATTTAAATTAATTCTGCGTCTTAATTTAGTTTATCTTAAAAAATGCAAATAAAAAAAACTGATTGCGCTATTTACTTTAATTATTTATCAACTCTATTATTCAATTAAATTCAATTTGACGGTATCTGTCCATTATTGCATCAACAGAGTGTTTTACTTTTAATATACTTAACATACATCCAAAGTGTTTTCAGAATATACGAGATGAAAGATGCTCTCATTTCCTGTATCAATGCTGATCAATAAAATGAACTTAAATATTTTGCAATCAAATAAATATAAATTCAACTAGAAGCCGACGTTAAATCAATTCAAGGACTCGCCAGGACACAGACAGGACACTGCACCTCTGAGTGTTTGTGCTGCAGCTCTTGTGTGTGTATCTGCGTGCACTTCCGTGTGCTTTGTGTTACAATGAAACGGAAATAGCAGCCTGCACACACACATACACACACACACGCGTACACAGCCTGAGATAGCCACATGAATGACCTGACAGCTCAAGTGGGTGTGGGCAGCTCGTAAATTTCAAAAAGTTTTGCTTTTAGGCCTCAGTATTTGCAGTCCCCACAAACATATTTATAGCAGTAACTTTCCACATCAATTTGATTGATTTTCTTTCTTTTCTTAATGGTTTGTTTTTATACATTTATTATTGTGTTATACGAAACAAACACAAAAAAAATTAACTAAAAAGTAAAATTGGAAAACAGACCTCATAAGCTTCATACTTTACATTAGACAATTAATTACGTTAATCATAATGTACATCTCTATATGAACTGGAATTGCTTGCTGGCCAGCCTTCGAATCCTGCTGCGGGATGGGCGTCCGAATCAATGTGTTGCTTTCTGGCATTCATTCGATATGTCTCTGTGTTGAGTGTGGTGTGTGCTGGGTGGGTCTAGCTATATAAGTGTGTGTGTTTGCCGACTTGAAAGGGCACAGCTTAACTAAGTTCAAAGCCCACACCGGACTGTATGGCATAGAGCAACTTTTCACGCATTTGATCGACGCTATTGAAGGGCGGCAGCTTCAGCAGATTCGTGCAGGTGCTGGCCGTGGGCAGGCGCTCCATATCCCCAGCATTCTGTATGAAGAACGGCGGATCCAAGTCCTGTAAATAAAAGCAAATTGTATAAATGTATTTATTATTCATTAAAATATGTATAATGAGGTTTACCTTAAAGCCCAACAGCGGAGGACGTGAACAGCTGGTGACAAATTTCAGCAGTTGACGTCGTTGCAGATCATCGAAACCCTCCACCGCCGTCCAGAATGCCATTATTGAGGGATGCTCCGGCGTATACTCGCCACCATATTTGCAGTGCTTCTTCAGATCCTCCAGATCAATCGGTATTTCAGCGCCCGATATGAGTATTTGAAGCTCCTTGTTGCTAAACATATAAAGCCACTCAATGGGCAGGACATTGGACAGTCCCTTGCGGAAGGCTTTACAGTGACGTTTTATCTGCACATTAAGTTTGTAGTTTGCTATCAGCTGCAGATATTCGATGCGATTCGAGTTGGTCACCGGCGTGCTTTGTCCCTGAGGCTTCAGTTCGACGATTTGTGTCTGCCCCAGCGAGCTGCTGGCAACTGTAAAATCTAAATTCAATTCACTAACATCTCCCGCATAGTCCTTAAGATAAAGCAGATTGCGATATAGTTCCGGATCCAGGGAAGCCAATTGATGTATGTCCACATCCGAATATTTGCCAGCCAGTTTGGTTAAAAAGAACTCCGCCAGCGGCAGCTCCACCAACAGATTCTCATATATTGCTTTACCCAAAATGCGACCAATGAAATAATAGTGCTTCTCAAAGTCTCCAAACAAATCAGCCACATTGGGATTGGGGTACAGTTTGTTGTCCGTCGTTACCCTAAAAAATAGAGAACTAAAATAAGTATTTATTGTGAATAAAATGTTAAAGTGAATTACATAAAGAAGCCGCGATTGGGATCGAAGGCAGTTTTGATAAGTTCCGAAAGGAATTCCCGAAAAACACCGCCACCATCAATGCCCGCCTCATCGAGTCCCAGCGAAGAAACAAATTGTATGCGAAACTTGAGGCGCAAATCCGGTTCTGCAGTAAAGAAATTAATTATAAACAAAGATCTAAATTTACAAATGAAATGAGGTACCATTCTCCGGGCGTAGCTTATCATAGGCATCCTCGTAGAGATGCGAGCGTCGCACAGTCAACATAATGGAGGGGCCCTGCAGAAAGGCCTGCTGATGGCCCTGAACCCGCATCTTGTTGGCCGCAACCAAACCCTGAAGTATGCTCACACGCTTGTTGAATGCCACCACGAAGGGAATTTCACGCAGAATAGTTATGGAGCGTTTCTGTTTGGTAGACATGGGCGGTCCGTTCTCAAAGTCTTCGCGCGTGAAGTCGCGTATGGGCTGGAATGGACGAATGCCGCGCATTCGGCTGCTGTGTGTCAATGGCAGGTCTGTCGGTCTGTCCAGCGGCAAATCCAAGCGACTGACCGTCCAATGCGCATCCGGACAGAAGCCCAATCGCAAGTCTCGCGTGTGTATCTGATTGAGCACAAAGACAACGACATTCAGCAAGTTGGCCCAAATTTGTTTCTGATGGCGCAGTTTCTTGTCATCGGCATCGGTGTGGCCAAGAACACTGCGAAAAGCCAGCTCGACCAGGCCCAGGCTAATGTCCTTCAGTGTCTTGGACATTTGCACAATTTCCGCAATTGAAAATGGCATCAGTCTGACATGTTGTATGGCCGCCTGAACGGGCGTCACCAACAGTTTCTTCTCCACAAACTCGACGTCATGCAACGTGGGCAGCAGACGACCAAAGAGCATACAAAATGTGGCCAGTAAAGGAATAGTGCGATCCACACCCTGCTGCTTGGCTGTAAATATCAAATGAGGATCATGGAATCTTTGAAGGTATTTCTGTTAAATACTTACGCACAACACCCTTGGAAATGAGTGTAAGTGGCGCTGAGAAACCCAATTGCGTGGACTCAGCGGCCAGTTTAAACCACACGGCACGTATAAACTCCGGTGTGAAGGCTAATGTGTAGAGCAGTCTGAAACAAGCATTTTAGGATTAGTTACATTGATAGAACCCGCATTCGATCAAAACATACTTATACTCGTAGACCGCATGCTTATTGTATATCATCAGGTTGTGACAAATCTCGCAGAGTGCATAAATTAACTGAGTGTGCTCGATGTGCGGCTCCATTTGCTGCACGATGAAATCCACACGATGCGTTTCATTTAATATGGCTATTGATTCCAGCAGGCAATTGCGCTCCTTGCTGCTCAGCTCGCGGGCAGGTCGAGAAGGCTGCTCCATGTCATAGTCCAGAGTGCGTGACGTTGGCTGATCCTCCTCCTCTTCCTCTGACTCGTCCGTGTCATCCTCATCATCGGAGTCCGTGTGACGATGGGGCACTGCATGATTGCGCAGCGTCGACTTGGGCAGTTGCAATATGTTGGGCATCATTTGAGCAATGACACGCACGTAGACAATCAGCAGGTTGCTCTGCTCCAGTGTAGCTACAAGAAAATCATATATTAGAGTTTAAATTACACCTTACGGCAGTTTCCTCTTACCCAGTTGCCTGCGATCGAGCACAAGCAGGGAGTTCAGCAAAAACGAGCTAAACAACATTTCACGGGGCTGCGACTTGGACTGCTTGACCTCGCTCGATTGCATTACGCCATAGAACAAGGAGTTTCGCTTGCCATCATCAGTGTCTGTTGATTCCGCCGCGGACGTGGCCATGCTCGATTCCAGCAAGACGTGCAGCGACTGCATGAGCAATGCAAAGGGAAATTCCGTTGACTCGGCCAGACAGGGCAGCACAAAGTATCGAATTGGTTCCGTATGTGACGTGGCCAGAATTTCGGTAATGAATTTGCGACAGAAGAGCTGCGATTGCTCGCCGGCAGCCGAGCGTCGAGCGACGCTTAGTGGCCGCAAAAGCAGCTGGAGAAGCGCATCGGCAAACGGACTGGGCGCATGCAATGTCTCGCCGTCCAGCGGTGGACACTTGTCATCGAGCAGCTGACGCAAGCGCACAAAATAGTTGCGTGCAATGAGGAAGCCAAACACTCGCTCCAAATACTTGTACAACAGCGTCTCATCCTCCACATAACGCTCCACAGCCGATACAGTGGTGAAGGTCTCCAGCATACGCAGCGGTATGGCCTGGGCACTTTGTGGCAGCGTCAATTGCAGCAGGCACGCATCCAGCAGCTTGCAGACGCGCAGCATCCACACCGGATCATGGGCTGAGTGCTGCAAGAGTCGTGCCGGATTGCGCAGGATTTGCTGGCATATTTCAATCTAAAAACAAAACAAACAATCGTTGTAGATTAAAGTGAAACTTTAGATTCATGTCACACTCACCAGTCGCTCGCTGTCCCTGGCCACGCGGCTGCTATAAAAGAAGCTAAGACGTCGCAGCAAGAAGCACAAGCTCTCATCCTCAGTTACGCGATCCCGATGCGCATGCAGATACGCATCAAAGGCCTCGCGCTCCGCCCGCTTACGTCTCTGGCGATGGATGAAGGAGCGGGCATACGATTGCAGCACGACGGCGCCGTTCGCCTTCTGCCGCAGCTCGTTCCGTTTCTGGCGTTCCAGGGCCGCTTTGCGTATGGCCGTGTCCCGGTCGCAGGTGTGCGAGGCGCCTCCAAGACTTTGCACCGGTCTGCGCCGATACTCGCCATCGAAGCCAAACATGACGCTGCAATTGTTGTTTCTGCTGCTGCCTTCTGTTGTTGTTTTTGTTGTTGTTGCTGCTGCTGTTTGCTATGTTTTCCCCAGCTGATCAATCGCCCCCCACCACTCACTCAGCACATAATTATTTTTTCGTTTCGTTTTAAATGGAAAACGACGCTGCGTTCATGTAATGGCTATTTGCAACAGACGGCCACTGATCCTGGAGACTTTCTGTTTTGTTTAGTCCAATATATTAGCCACTTTTCACTTGTCTACGTTAAATTTTCTGGCTGCGTAAAAACCTGCTAAGACGAATGATTTGTATATTTTCTCTGTGTTGCACAAATGTCCTAAAAAATGACAAAAGTGCCAGCTGTTCGAAACTGTCGAGCACTGTGCAGTTATGCAGTGTTGATCAATTTCAAAATAATTTAAACATTGCATTCGTTTTTTAGTTTTCTATCAGCATTTTCCATGACTTTAAAATAATATTTATATTTTATAGATAATTTTGAGAGAAAATACATTTCTATTTTATTTTAACGACAACAAATGTTTATATTCATTTTTGTTGCTTTCGTAATATTAAAATTTGCATTTATTGTTTGTTATTGTTTGGAATCTATATCTTTAGTTATATACATACATCTAAACATTGATCGTGCGCCAAGTTATGTGCATACATATATGTATTAAATGTTATTTTGATTGATAAACAAGCGTCACATTCTTCAGTTTATTTGTGCGCTGAAAATGTATAATTATTCCACTGTTTACACATTTATTTGCATATTGTTTTTTTTTTGTATTATTTACTTAGCTGCAATTTATTAGATCAGCTGATTCCGCACCTATATCAGCTGAAAATTGTGACTGATATACTCATTAGCATTGCGACAGGTAAAAAATAAGATTTATATTGCGATATGACGAATTCTCTATACCCTATCGAAGAAATCGTTAAAGCTTGTATGGAATTCTAAAAATACTTAAATTTAATTGAATAGTGCAAAACTTAAAATACTACGAAAATTATCGTATTTTTACTTTGAACGGATTTTGTTATTTGAATTTCCAAGTTAGTTTTCCCTATGATTTCAAATTATCAATTATCAAACTTTTTAAAGTGCGTTTGTAATCATGTAGATGTCAATTTATTGAATTAGTATACGTAAGTTATGTACATATATAAATAATATGAAACATGAGTGAGCTTCTGTTTGTTTTGTTTTGTTTTTGCTTTGGCAATTGAGTCGCTGTTTGGCAAAGCAAATTCAAAGTGCAGAGCTTAGCTGAATTGGCGCTGAATCTGCTCCATTGGCAACGTGGGGATGGGGATGGCGCAACTGATGACGCTGCTCGATGAGAGCGAGCAGAGCTCGTGGCACGTCCATTGTCTGATCGTCCACGAGCACAATATCAAATGTGCTCATATACTTGTCCATGTTCGCCTCCACGTGATCAAACAGAAAGCCAATTTTGAGAATATGCGATGAGGCTGGAACACCGTTAGCCATGTCTGCATCCCCCAAGGAATCACCCATGACAATGATGTGATCACGGCTGTGAACCAGTTCATAATACTCGCTGCCATTGAGAACGGTTTCGTTCTTGTTGAAGGTGTGTATCATCGGCTGCTGGAAGCCGTCGAGGAGACCATCGCGATACTGCAGAAAATTGGAGACCACCTTGACATTGGCATGCATAATGTTCGCCTGCTGCAGCACTGAGACGACAGAGTTGCCGAGGCCCGCGGAGAACACAAGCACCGGTATGTCCAAGCGAAGCAGAGTTGCAAACAGTTCGTGCGTTCGGTCACGTAGCGCACGCTTAAATTTGCTCGCTGTCTGATCTATTTCGCTCGGATCGAAGGCGAATCCACTGGCCAGTTCGGCCGATTTGGTCCACCATTCAATCATGTACTCAACCTTCTCCTCGATGGGCATATTCGGATCAATCTCGATGGGTCGATATTTGCGAAACAACTTGTCCGTTTCATCCTTGTAGTACGAGGGCAGAGATTTGCACGTATTGAAAATGCCAAAGCTTGAGAGCACTGCTTCGTTGTCCTCCGTGCGTTGTTTGGTGATCGTATAGTCAAAATCGGACACGAATTGCATTCGCTCTGGTCCGCCGCACACGAATTCATTGATGATCTTCTCCACGAGCTGCGGATCGCGCATTCTGCAGTGGCTTTGATTCAACGCCGGAATGTCCTGGATGTGGATGTAACCAACTTTGTCATCCCTTCGATCGCTGGACTCATCGTTGACCATTTTTGTTATGTTATTTTTATTGCTTCGATCAGCAAGAAGACCCACTGCGACGTTTGCTTCGTGTGAACTCTCTTAAGTAACTGCAAATATACAATAAATAGTTGCGACTGAGAACTTGGTGCGCTTTCGTTTTATGACATTCACATACATATTGCAGATATCGCTCACATGCACTCGTTTCCGCGTATTTCGGTGTACGGCAGCGATGAGCAACATTGCGATTTGTACTTAAACAGTGACTGTGATTTATTATGCTGGGTTCACACTGCCTCTTACAGAAATAAAAACTGTCATTTATATTATATTATATTAAACTCTAAACTAAAAGAAGGTTTTTAAATAATTATTAAAGTTGAAATTTACAAGTTTATGTTTAAATCAAAGTGTAATCATAAGCAGAAAAGATAATGTACCGAACGATTAAGAGCGCCAATTGTTTTTATCCCTTTCATGGAATAGTCCATATAAGGGACAACTTTATTACGAGTTTAAATGCAATCAGCTGATTAAATCCCATAAAATGGTTATTCACTTTGTGTTTTTTTTTTTCCTGTTAGTGCAATGGCACTTTTTTCGAGTTGTCTCCTTTTTTTATCAGTTCAGAATCAGTTAATTCGTATAGTTTTAGGTTGAAGCACAAATTTATTTTTATTTAATAACAGAGTCACTAGTTTAAGATGAAAATGTGAAATACTTTGGAAATATGTGTTATTGCTCTGAGTGTTTGTGAACGAAATACTTTTAATTTGATTAAATGCAAATGGTAACGAATTAAAAAGAAAGTTTTGGCTTTTTAGTGAATTTGGGCCAATTTTTTTTTTTTTGGCTCAATCACAGCGTTCGTAAATAAACACTTTTCACTGGTGAGTTAGTCACAATTTATCACAGACGATAGTGTCTCTCAGTGAGGCAAACACTTTATATTTATTGTGTCACATAATTCGCCAGTCACTGTTACCAAAAGTAGCTCATCACTTTCATCAGTATGTATGTGTGTTTTTATACACAGATTGGTGCGTGTGTATATTCATTTCTATTTCTAATGGACTGACCTTGGCTAGTTGTTGCCAATTTTTTTTGTGTTGTTACCTGCAACGTTCGCTGTTGTTTTTAGCCCGCTTTAATGTGCACACTGCTTATCAGGTTGATATCAAAGCTTTTTTGATTTTTGTACTTTTGATTAATAACAATAAATGCCGCACAATAATTCGCTTATTTACCTTTGCGTCCTACTGAATCAATCTCACGCGAACGCATGCTATCAGTCTCGCCGCAAAACAGCTGTACAGCTGAGCTGGAACAAAGTGGAAACGAACTCGCTCGCGCAACAATAAAACGCTACATTTGGAATTGACATTTTTTGTTTGTTTGTTTATTTTTGTGCTCTCGCTCTCGTTTACTCTTCTTATTCCTCTCACTCTCTCTTATTCAGCTGTGTTTATATCGAAACAAGAAATTGAGAATTAAAAAAAAAATTTAACGAACTTAAATAATTTATGGTACTTATTTAGTTTAAGGACTTAGTATTCTACATATTAAATATGTTTGAGTTATTCTATTTTAACTGTTGCGCGGGTATTTTTGTTGTGTTGTGGCCTAGAAACTGAGTTTCCAATACTTTTGTTTTAATCTTCGATTACAATTGGTGCTGTTATCGGATCCGACGATAGGTTCTTTGCTGGCTTGCTTGCTGCTGACTTTTGCTGTTGCTGTTGTTGTTGTTGCTCTTTTGTCTTTTTATCAAAAGACCCAAAGGGCACAAACTTCCAGTTTCCGGGCAGAAATGACGCGTGTTTTCCACCACGTGTCAAATGGCTGAAATTGAATAAAAAAATGGCAAATATTGTATTTAGAGTATATAAAGATTGGGCAGAAAATTCATTGACCTAAGTAGAAAAGCGCATCTTGTCTGAATGGAAATAAATTTGCAAGTTTTGACCCCAAAATTCTGTCAAAATTAAACAGTATAACCAAATCATAATTTGCTTAAATATGGCGTTTTTCAACTAAGACAGATATAAAATAAATTTAAAATAAAAATAAAAAAGCTAATAAATAAAGCAAATAAATTAAAACACGTATGTACATACACATGTGTGAGTTACGCTTTAAGCGCAAGCTTTGGGATTTGGCAGGAAAAAGCTAAACAGAGAGTCCAGATTTCCCAAGAGCTAATCTGTGAGTTTTGTAGGGATATCTCATGTCAAATGTATATTACTTTTTTAGAATGACGCCCCAAATGAATAAACGCGCAATTCCATAAACTCTGTCCCACTTACAAATCGAATTATCAAAGCGCAGATAAAATTGTCTCAGCTATGTTGTGTGAAAATTTCAGCTTTCCAGCTTTAACCGTTTGGCCTACACGTTGATTCTCAGTCAGTCAGTCGGGACAAAGATTTATTATATTATTTCAAACTCACCGATTTAGATAGAAACCGGCGGCGGCACAGCTCTTGAATGCCAGCACACCCACGTCGGGTATCTTGACCATCAGCTTGGCGTCCATCAGCTTGACCCTGTAGCGTGGCAGATCCTCGGCGGCCAGAAAACCATAACTGACCTTACTCGGATTCACCGTTGAGGGAGACGTCGCTATCTTTGATGGCTGCTGCTCTGGTGTTGGTATCGTCACATTGCTCACTGTTGTTCCCGTTCCTGGCAACAACTTGGCCGGCAGCGATGGTCTCGGCTCTTGGCCCGCTCCGGGCTGTTTGCTGGGCAGAGATTTCCGGCCAGCTGCCAATTGCTGCAGCTTGGCGGGCAGAGGACGCACCTGACGCACTGGCAAGTTCCCAATGGAAATTGTGGTGGCTGTTTGCTTGAGAATTGTCGGTGCTCGTATCGAGGATTCTTCCTCCTCCGCCGCCTTGCGTTTGACGGCAATTTTAACGGGCTCTGGAGTCGTCGCAGTCGTGGCTGCTCCTGCAGTTGGCTCCTTGGGCATTAGCTTGGTTATGGTGACGCCCGTGGCAGCAGTTCCTAGCTTGATATTCCCATTGCCGCCGCTCAGCAGCTGCTGCAGTGTCTCATTGATCTTGATGGACGGCGGGCTCCCTTTGCTGGCAACTCCCGTTGCCGTTGCCGTTCCTAGTCCCGATCCTGATCCCAATCCCGTGCCAGCTGTCACCGCTGGCTGGCAACGTTGCACGGAGATGCGACTAATCTTGGCCTGCGTCGTTGCCTCGACACTGGACACTGCGGACATGGACATGGCAGCGGTTTGTGTGACCTGCACTTGAGGCGTCAGGAATTGCGTATTGGGCGCCGTCTTTCCCGTCGCGGGCACATTCGCTATGAAGGGCAGAAATCCATTTGCCAAGGATCCACTGGGAGCTGCCGTCGTTATCTGGAGGCCATTGTATCCATTGCTGTTCAATGATTGTATGGTGAAGTTGATGCGTTGTTGTGGCTGTGGTTGCTCCTGGGGCAACTCCTGCTTCACCTTTGGCTGCTCCTTGGGCAATTGCTCTGTATTCAACGCTTGCTCCTGCTCCTCCTCCTCCTCTTCGTCATCATCATCATCATCAATGATCATGCAGTCATCGTCGTCGTCATCATCATCAGCATCCTCCTTGGACTTCAATTGCTGCAACTGCTGCTGTTGTTGTTGCTGCTGCTTTTGCTGTCCCTTCGTTGTCTTCGCCTCCTTCTTGGCCACCAGCTTCGACGACGTCAGGTCAATCTCAAAGTGCACCTGCTTGTTGATCTGCAGCACCCAAAACGCCATTGTCCGTCTGTCCTGCTGCACTTTAATGTTGTGCTCCCGCTGATACACCTCCCGCAACATCATCTTGCCATCGACGCTCTGGAGCAGCACCAGCACCGGTGCCTCCGTCTCCAAGGGCAAGGGTCCAAAGTAGATTTTACGCTTCGACGAGGGCGTCACGAACGCATCGTAGGGGGCATCCTTGAAGAACTGCAGCTTGATGACCTTCTTGGACTCGTGGGCAGCGCGCACCACTTGGTAGATGCGATCCAAGGAGATCATGTCCCTGAACGCAGGCACAAAGATGTGCGAGAAGTCGTCATAGAGATTCAGCACGACCCAGCGATGATCGTGATCGTGCTGCTCGGGAATTTGCAGGGCATTGACATCGCCTTGCTGCACCTTGCGGAACTCGATGTTGCTGCGTATGATGAGCGCCGTCTCCTTGTTCTGCTGCGCTGTGGATGCAGTGGATGTGGTGGATGTGGTGGGAGCAGCGACGGGAGTTGCTGCCACGACGGGAGTGGGAGTCACAACGGGAGATGGAGTCATGACCGGTGACGGAGTCACTACTGGCGATGGAGTCATCACTGTAGCCGGAGATGTGGCCATCAACTGTTGTTGCTGCTGCTTGTGCTGCTCCCGAATCTTCTGCTTGACCATCAGCGAGCAGAGCACATTGATCTTCTTGGTCAGTATGGGATGCGTTTGGGGCGTTGGCTTCGTGCACGCATTGCCCTCCATGTGGCGCAGGAAGCCCTTGACCAGCCAGTACTGCTGCCTGCCCTGCATCACCACCGCCAGGTGGCCCGTGTTCTCGTTCCGCTTGCTCTCCAGCAGCATGCGCGCCATCAGCGACAGGCCGCTGGGATCGGGAGCGAAGCGGGTGTTGACCACCGCAATGGCGCCGCACACCGCCGGCATCATGTTGGTGATGGTCGCCGCCAGGAAGCTGTAGTTCTTCATTTGCACGTCCCAGATGAACACAAAGTCCGACTCGAAGGCGGCCAGGAAGTTGGTCCACTTGATGATGCACAGAATGTCCTCGTTGGGAGCTGGAATTATTTTGCTCTCGCGCTGCAGCGCCAGATCGATGTCCTGCATTTTCTTGCTCACGTGCGCGTTCATCTTCAGGATCACATCGTTGTAGGACGCGCGGAACGACGAGTCCATGGTGGCGGAATCCATGCTGCAGGAATCAGTTCGATCGCTGACGCTGTCTCCTCCCATTCCCACTCCCGCTCCGCCCAAGTCCATCGCTGGCGCATTGACATTCAGCGAATAGCAGGAAGAGATTTTCGGCATTTGGATTTCTGGCAGGGATTGCTGCTGTGGCTGCGACTGTGGCTGCGGCTTTGGCTTGCTCCTCTCCTTGGCTTCCTCCAGCAGCTGTCTCTTGCGTCTGGGCTGCATCTCAGCCTGGGCATCCTCCTCGGCAGCTCGCTTTTGTGCCGGTCCAGCGACATTGCTCGCCTCGCTCTCGTCGGAATCGTCGCGCACGACAATGACATAGGGCTCCTCCGGCTGCTGCTTCCGCCGCCCCGACATCTTCTCCTCCCGCTCCAGACGTCGCTGTTGATCCAACTCAGCGCGATAATAGCGCACGGCAGTTGCGATCCGCTTGTTGAGCAGCTCCTGCGTCTGCGGCGTCTCGGTGCGTTTCATCTCCGAGTTGATGCGCTCGGCACGACGACGATTGAGACGCAGATAGCAGTGTCTGGGCACGGAAATGACGCGACGACAGAGATGCGGACGGGAGCGAAAGTAGCTGAAGATGATGTCCAGCTCGGCGGGCCTTTGGGGCGAGATCACAGCTGGGCCGGCCTTGGCGGCCGTTGCCGTTGGCGGCGCTGGAGGAGCAAGTGCCAGTGGCGGAGTCGTCGCCTTTGCTGCTCCTGGTGCTGGTGGGGCGGGAGGTGCTGTAATCTTCTGCAGCTTGGCCTGCTGCTGTTGTGACTGTGCCTGTTGCTGCTTCTCCTTGCGTCGCTTCTTGGACGGCACCGGCTGCTCCGGCTCCTCCTGGGCACGCTCGAAGCTGTAGTGCGCCCGTGTCGCCAGTTCCGGCACATAGTGAGTGATTGCCGCATCGGACTCCTCCTTTTCAATGATGACCGGCTTGCCATCCTGGGCAAGTCCGCCGCAGAAGCACTTGTACAGCTGGTGGGTCATGCAGAAGCTGGCCAAATTGGCCACATCGGACAGGCGACGCAGCGCCACCTGGCAGTGCTTCAGCTGCACAAAATCCGTGTCCTTGACGCCACACGTTGACAGTGGGGCCAAGCTGCCGCTCTCATCGTTGCCACGTGGACGCTTAACGCTGTTGATCTCGCGCTTGGACGCTTTGACCGGACGCAGAAGATCGTCGTCATCCTCAATGGAGTCGTCAAAGTCCTCGTAGCGCTTGGGCGCCTTGGTGCAGCGTCGCTTCTTGTCGCACTGCGTCTCGTTGATCAGCAGCGTTTCGTTGTCCGTCAGCACCAGCGTCGAGGTGAAGTCCTTCTCCATCTTGGCCAAGCGCGCCGTCGCCTGGCGACGCAAATTGAACGCATCCTCATTGGAAATGCCACGTCCCTGTTGAAGAAGGGGGAAATCAGTAATAGTAGGAAAGGCTACGGTCGAGTGAGCCCGACTTTATGAGACCCTGCACCTAATCTGTAACTTCTGTACCTTGCTTAATTTTAAATTATTTCCTTTTACGTATTTTACATAGAAGGTTAGCTGACAATTTGGGTTGATCTAGCTCTTCCTGTCTCTCAAAAAAATGGATCAAAGAAAGGATAAGCTTTTTCTAGGATAAGTTCTTTCTATTCATTCGTACATTTGAAGTTTTTAAACAAATGTCAAGGAGTAAGTATACAAAAAATGAAAAGTGTTCTCCAAATTAATAATATGTGGATGCAAGATCAAATTTTAGGTAAAAAAATTTACGTTCCGCAAGGAAGTCGGTTAAGTTTTGACAAAGCTATGATAGCTTTTGCAGTTTTTGAATAAGCGTCAATTAGAAGTTTAAAATTGTTTGATAGAATTTCAAACTGAGAATCGAGTTTAACGAAAAAATCATTCGTAAAAATCAATTTAGTTAGCTTGTTAAATAGTTTAAAAATTATCAAAGGAAAGTACTTGAAAATTGGTTAGAAAAAAAGTCGACTTATCGATATTACGATGTATTTTTACATCATAAGACGCACATTCTAAATTATTAAATTTTCAAATATTTGTATTAAATATCGAATTAAAAGGAAAATCTGAGACTTGACCAACTTTAATTTACTTGACTACTTTAGACTAACCTCTACAGTTTAAGTACAGGGTCTAAAGAAGTTGCATCTAGATACTCACGTCCGTTTCGACTCGCATGATGCGTGTCAGCTCCGCTCCCGTGCAGTGGCATTCCAGCACGCAGTCCGCACGACCACAGTGCTCCCGGAGCGGGAATTCGCCGAGGAGACTCTCGCATAGGCAGCCCAGCTGGCAGTGCTCCTTGACGCAAGGCTTGTCGGCTGCAATTAGGGATGCAATTAGGGTATCAATTGAGAGACAACTGAGGGTAGCTCCAACTCCAATTCTTACCATCCTTGGCAATGGCAGCCGCATCGATGATGGTGGCATTGAGACGACGCAGTTCCTTGGCCAGTCTCTGTTGCTTATTTGGACGACGTTGCTGGATCTGCTTGTTGTTTGCCAATTTGCCATTCGATTTATCTGCCTTGCCAGCTGCTCCTCCTCCGATCTCCTCTTTGGCAGGACTAATCTCTGTGGCGGCACAGCTCGCGGCATCGGGATCGACGCTAATGAAGGAATTCTCGCTGCAGCTGATGGCCACCGTGTTGATCATGTCATTGATCATGTCCGCACAGGCCAGCTCGACGGGATCAGGGGAGTCGGACAGCTCCTGGCGGAACTCGAATTCCTGCAGCTTCTCTGGCGGCTGGGCGGCACTGAAGCTGTCGTCCAGCTGCTCGGAGCGATCGACGACACGTCGGACGAGTATATGGTTGCGATCATTCAGATAGGGTATCACAAACGTGAAGCTCCTCCGCCTGCCCGCGGCGGGCGTCTGCGCCTCCGCCTGTGCCTCCGCCTCGCGCATGCTATTGGGCGACGACGACGCCTCCTGCAGCGTGGACACACTGAACTCGGCCCACTCCCGGGTAATGTCATGATGCGGCAGTATATACTGCAGATACCGCTTGGCGATCTCGTCCAGCGGTCGTCCCAGCTGCGGCTGCACATCCAGCTGAACGGTGGGCATGCTGACCACGGCCATGCTGCCGCCAGCCAGCAGCAAGGCGGCCGTATCATCGTCCAGCGGCTTCTGGAACGGCTTCTGTGACAGCGGGCAGGGTCTGAATATCGCCGGCAATGGATACTGATTGAGTTTCTGCAGCTTGTTGTTGCCCAGGCACGGCCGCGTGGGCAGCACCTTGATCTCCTGGCTGAGCTGGGCATCCGCGCAGTGACGACTGCACCTGATCTTGGCCAATTCCTTGGCCGTCAGCTGACTCTGATGCGGCTTCTTCTCGCGCTTCGCGTTGTTGCCCTGGCTGCCCGACAGACGCACCATTTCGCCGTCGATCCGGACCACCTGGTAGTAATACTTGTCCTGGTCGGTGGCCACATAACTGGCCGCCTGCCAGCCCTGGCGGGTGAAGGGCATTGCGGAGCTGGAGGATTGCAGCTGCTGCATGGCCGCCACTTTCACCTTTCGCTGACGCTGCTTGCGCTGCAGCTCCCGATAGATGTTCGCCTCGTTGTTGATGATGGCCATCTTTTGGCTCTTGGAGCGCTGCAAATAGTGCCGCCGATCGGCCACAGTCCGCAGCCGTTGCAGGCTGTCCGGCACCGCCGGCATGTCCATATGCGGCGGCACACTGTGCGCCGTCACGCGTCCGTCCTGGTACATGGGCTCGAGCAGGCGCTCGCGATCCTCGACCCGCAGATCGTTCTTCTTCATGTAGGCCTCCAAGGCCTCGCTGACAAAGGCCGAATTGCCATCGACAGTCTTGCAGCTCTGCGGCACCAACGGGGTGAGCAGCATGCCCGGCTGATGCGCCGTCTCGTCGAAGCCCACGAAATCCTCGCTGGTGTCATCGTTGAAGCTAAACTCGTTGTCCACCTCGGTAATTGTGGGTTTGCTACTGGACACTTCACTAGCTGCCACGGGAAAGTTCGACTCGTTGGCGAAATTCTTTACGCGCACTTTGTTCATAAGCATGTCCAAGAATTTGCTGCCACCTGACTTTTCCGGTGACTTTTCAGGCGTTTTTTCTGCAGTTTCGGGTGACTTTTCCGCTGCTTTTTCTGCAGTTTTTTCTGCAGTCGCGCTTATTGACTGCACAATGAGAGCGGTCGTCAACGGTTCAATGTTGCTTGTTATAATATCCTTTGGTTCTTCAGTTTTTGCTGCTGCTGCCTCCACGGCTTGCTCCTTCAGCTCCTCGCCTTTCGCCGGCTGTTCTTCTTCCTTGTCCAGACGCAACTCGACATTTTTGTTGGCATCCTCGATCAGCGAGATGCCGCGTTTCGCACTCTTCAGCAACTCCAGCTGCTGTTTCATCTGCTTGGACAACTCCTCGCCGTACAGCTCCGTCTCCTCGTGCTCCGTAATGTGACCCATTTTCCTGTAGTGTCGCACCATGTTGGACGACCATTGCTTGATATTGGCCTTGCGTCGTTTGATCATGCGCTTCAGCCGCGGATCGAAGAGCAGGAGACGGGCACGCCGTATGATGACGATGCGATTACGGCGCCTACGCCACGCATAATTGCGCAATACACAGCGCGGATTCAGGGCGTAGATGATAAATCGCTTCGCATTTCCCCAGTTGCGATGCAGAAATTCCCGCGAAACGGGATATTTGCGTAACAGGCATCGATATTTGATCAAATCTTTGCCTTCTAGTACGATTGGGGGCAGTTCTTGTGTCATACTAAAATAAATTTAAAAAAAGCAAGCTTAATAAATCTTTAAGATACAGAAAATGTATGCAATTAATTTTTAAGATTAATGCTGTCTCTAATTAATCAATATCAATTTTAAATCTTCAAAATTTCACTTAAATTATCAAAATTAAAAGAACAATATGGTCACACTGATTCCAGAATCAGTTTTAAATTGGATTTATGTAGATTTCGGGATCAGCTGGTCTTAGAACAAGTAAGGGAGGTCTGGTCACACTAGAAACCGTTCCGCGACCGTTCTTTTCAAAAAACTTGGTAAGATTTCAGAATTTCAACTCTTAATAATACACGAAAATTGCCAGATGAATATGACAGCTAAGAAAGGGCTAAGGGATATAATATACAATCTCTCTAATTCGAGCTAAATGAGTGGCAGTAAACTTATTAAACTTAAAACAAAATAACTCTATAAGTCGAATATCTCCATAACTCGAACCTTTTCTTTGGATAATTGCGATTCGAGTTAGGGAAGTTCGACTGTAGTTGTATTTTCTTAATTTTTAATAAAATGATTTATATTTGCTTAATTGAAACTAAATTAAATATAAACCAGTTTCAGGAATACCCCTACGATCAATATTTTCACAGAAAAAAAACGGTATAATCAGTAATCATTGATTTCAACTAATTATTTATTTACTTGCTTGTTCTCAAATATGAGCAGTTGGAAAAACAAATTTAGATATTATAACCATAAGTAATACACTTTTAATACAATAAAATGCTCATAATTACATGAAAACTTAAAATGACACATCCGTAAAACACGTTAGACATCTGTAAGAAAGTTTCACAATGACAGAACGAACAGTGCTGCCAGTTTACATCCCACTTATTCAGACAAATAGGCAGCACTGCTTCGCTATTATAGATACATACACAAATTATTCGCTCTACATACATACATATTTACATATGCGCAAAGGTACACAATAACACAGGTAGAAAATAAAATTGTCTTTATCTTTGGTTACCTGCTTCAATCTGTACTGTTATTGACATATTTGCCAACCTATTGCGAATTCAAAGGACCTTTTAAATGGCGTGTTATCGAACAGTTATCGAAATCTGCACGCATACATGCATACATTACACATTCAATTATTTTGATAGCGCAGATACAAACTGAGATATGCACATAAATACATACATAAATACGCACTTTTTAAACAGCGAATGTTGGAGAGCAATGAATTTGGCTTCTCTTGATGTTGTTGTTGTTGTTGTTAAAGCGCCTTTGAACAGCCCACGAAACACACACAGACACAGAGGCACACCACAGAGAATCAGCAGCAGCAGCAACTAAACATTTTACACGCCTTGTTTATTTCCAGCATGCGGCGACTGCAAAACATCTTCAACTATTGCCAACAATATAAAACTATTGCAGACATTGCACAGGGCCACATTAACTGCTTTCAAAGGCACTTTTGATTATTAAAACTTTTGATTTGATTCAAAAAAGAATGCAAGCAAATATTTTGCGATCGCAAAAGCAGCTCTGTTAAGGCCCTGTGACGGACTGGTTGTGCTTGTGTGTGTGTTTGCGTTAGTAAAATGATGGGAAACCCATTCCCAAACGTTCCAAGCGAAATGCATGGCAATGGGACAACAGTAGTTGCCTCGCTTATGTCATGTATGCTTGTGTATATTATACAATTTGTATATGTACACACTTGCTTGCATGTGTGCGTGCGCACGTGGGTAACGATAATATCCGATTATTTTTGCCAATTGATTTGCAAATGTTTTAAGGAAATTGACAGCTCAAAATAAATTGTGCTGTTATTTCAATTAACACATTCTTATGTTAGAATGCTGTTAAAATAATTAATTGTTTCAGAAAAATATTGCGATCTCCTATACTAGGATACTTACTTAATAATTACTTTTAGCTTACTTTAAAGCAATTAATGCAAATAATATGACGAACAAATGTCCTGCTAACAACAACAAAAGAAAACGTAACAATTCACGTGAAACATTTCACATGAAATAAATCAATATAACCTCAAAATAAATCCAACATGGCGACTCGTCAACAGATACATACACACGCTAGCGTCGATCGCATGCGTCAGAATGTAAAGCACCGTATATGCACCAACCCCTCCCCCACACAAGGCACGGTGAAACCAGCATGAAAAAATGTTCAGTACCGTAAAAAGTCCTGCCACGTTATAGAGAAAACAATAATTAAAGCACTTACCTGCACAGAATCAGGCACACAAGGTGCACTGCCTTTATTTTCTAGCGCAAAACTAACGATAATTTCGCTATTTTCTCTTTTCTTTCACTTAAACGCGCAATTACTTTCGGCTCTCGTTGCTGACGTCGCTAAAAGCGTAGCACATACAAACGAGTACACACACAAAATTGACACACACACACACATTTTGTATATCGGCGACTGCTTGATGAATTTCAATATGGTGACCGATAACAGCGCGCCAAGGTGACAGCATGGAATGGAACACAGGGTTGTACCTGCAGATTAATTGTAGCCTGGTGATATTCAAAGCTGAGAAAAAGAGCGCGAATTTATTTCCATTTTACTATTCTATTAATATAGAAACGCATCTATTTTAAAATATATAGTTTCCTTTTATTATCCATGTAAGGAAAATGCATGAAAGCATGAACATCTAAGCAGCGCACAAAAATATTCAATTCAAGTGCCACGCTGCAATTTCAGGTGGTTTTGAAAAGCACGTGTTTCAAAACATGCTTGATTTGAAAACCGGGTTTACAACACTTCAAAATATTTGTAGACTTGACAGTATTTGAAACACGCTTATTGCATTGCGATATCATTAAATAAGCGCCAGATGACAACTCTGGCTTCTGTTTCCCACCAAAAGCGCTGTGGAAAAAAACCTTGCCACAGAACAACCCTACATTTTGAGGTTAGACGTGAATGTGGTAACATATTTATTAAAAATACAACACGTGTGCGTTTATTTTTGTTTTATTTATTGTTTTTTATTTATTACGTATTTATGTACAAGAATAATAAAATATGAGAATGTTATTAAAACAAATGCATCAATAGGGACAGAACCGTACCTGTAATTAGAAGGAAATAAACAAATAAAATATTAGTAAATTTTTTTCAATTTTGTATATTTTTAAATTTATTTGACACATCAGTAGGACCTATTTTTGAGGATTGTGTTGTTGCGGTATTTGTGAATCATGACACAAGTCAGCTTTCCTTTCTCATCATTAGATGTAATTTATTGTTTATACATATTGCTCAATTACCGCAAAACTTTTATAATAAAAAATATATATTTTATATACTTTTCATGTGAGAGTACCAATAACTCCTGTTTTTACTGCAAGAAGTTTCTAAATTGAAAACTTCAATGCGTTTTTTTCGAAATCAGTTTTTTTAATTTGAGTCTTGCAAGTAAATGAGCGATATGTACGTTTATACGCAAAAAAACGAAACCCACCTTTCAATTAATATAAAAATCATTGTTTTATTCCACAAAATGGGGGAAAACTGCAAATAAACAAAGAAGAATACCATTAATACATGTTAAATTGAAAAAACAATTGTATTTTTGTTTATTGATTTATTCAGTAGGACCTATTTTTGAGGATTGTGTTGTTGCGGTATTTGTGAATCACGACACAAGTCAGCTTTCCTTTCTCATCATTTGAAATATCTAAACCGTATTTTATAAATGTTGGAAATTTGCTTACCTTGAATGTATGTTTTCCTCGTTTCCACATTCAACATCTGTAAAAAATAAAAGGTAAAGATCTTTAGTTAGATGCAGAAAGTAAAACACACATTTATTTGTTTAATTGACTTATTTCAGTAAGACCAATCTCGCATTCAACATGAGAAGTTTCTCTTAATTTTCAGCTAGGGGCGAAAGTTATTGCTCATCATATAAAACACCTTAATTTTTTGGTTTGAAATAGAAACTTACCTTTTAGGTCAGACAATTGGAGTGAAGAAAACTTCGAGGGAACTGAAAACGAAAGAAAATGTATTAATATAATGTCAAGATTTATTTCACTTATTTTTTAAAGTCTTTACATATCAGTAAGACCAATCTCGCATTCAACATGAGAAGTTTCACTTAGTTTTCAGCTAGGGGCGAAAGTTATTGCTCATCATGTAGAATCGATGTTTTGTTATTAAAACTTAAAAATATGTGGCTTACCTTGTAATGATTCAGGATAGTTTGGAAGGCCTTTGTAGACAGATCTAAAAGATAAATATGTAAGTTAGTCAAGGGTTTACAAATCTTTAATCTCATGTTTAAGCCAGATTATTGTCAGTAAGACCAATCTCGCATTCAACATGAGAAGTTTCTCTTTATTTTCAGCTAGGGGCGAAAGTTATTGCTCATCATTGAGTAGTTTAATAAGGGGCTAAATTAAAAAGATACTTACCATTACTTAAACGTAATTGCACGACCGGATAAGACTACGATAGATGATAACGTTTATAGAGCCTGCTGAAAAAGAAAAAAATATAGCCAATTAATGCTGGTGCCAATAATAATGGTAGAAATTGTTTTTAAATTATAATATCAGTAAGACCAATCTCGCATTCAACATGAGAAGTTTCTCTTAATTTTCAGATAGGGGCGAAAGTTTAAAACTCATCAAAATAAAGGCATACTTATAGTTGGATAACTAATAAATAAACTCACCATTGTGTTATCCATTGCATTCAGAATCACTTGGCAAGCTGTAAAGATTAAAATCTGGGTTAATTAAATGTTTAAAATATATATATTTAATAACAATTATTAAATATGTTTCGCTGTCAATTCAGTAAGACCAATCTCGCATTCAACATGAGAAGTTTCACTTTATTTTTCAGATAGGGGCGAAAGTTAATACTCATCAGAAGACAGCGAAACATTTCAAAATTTGATAATTATTAAAATGAATTTTGGAAACTCACCTTAGAAACAAAGAGATGAGAGGCTGCTGCTGTTTGTGGAAAAATAAGAAAACTAAATCCAACAGACTAAACAATTTACAATAAAAATATACGTTTATTGCATTGCGAATGTCACTTATAAATGCATTAAAATTTGCATTTGTACAGCATGTCACACCGTCTGCAACCTTAAACTTAAGAACTATGAAGAAATGCTCAAAATAGTGGAGGACATAAGTTCTAAATCCTAATGTTATTGAAAGTATGCTACTATTCCTGAGCCTCTTCTCTATCCCTATCCTTGTCCTTCTTCTTCTTTTTCTTCTTCTCAGCAGGTACATCCGCGACATCAGCAGCTGTCTCATCCTCGGCTGGTGCCTCCTCATCACCCTTATGCTTCTTCTTCTTTTTCTTCTTATCCGACTTGGCTGGCGTGGCCTCAGCTTGCGATTCCTCCACACTTGAGGTACTCAACTTTCGCTGCAAATAAATGGAATAATAATATTAATTAAATGTTAAATTATTATAAAATGTGTAAAATACCTTGCTAATTTCACTGGAGCCATTTGTGGGTGTTTGTGGTTCTCCTGCCGCTGCTGGCTTCTTGGCATTGTAGTCCACAAAACCTGTGAGCCATTCCTTGGGCGTGTTCTCATTGGGCCTGCCAAACTTGTCCAGCTTGCCGGCCGCAATCAGCGCCTTCTTGGCCGACGCCTTAGGACCCAGTCCCCACTTGCGTGGATAAATGTCACGCTCCATGATGACGCGTTTGATTTTGGCCACAACGCCGTGATCGCACGACGACATGGTGGCTGTGGTCATCAGCGCGATGGCCAAGCAAATGGCCTCGCCCTTTGTGGTGCAGATGACAATCTCCTGTTCGATTTCAATGCCATCCTCATAGCGCAGCACACCGGGCAACATGATTTTGGCACCATAGCAAACAGCGTTTACCTGGAAATCAAATGAGGAAATGGTTATTAAGATTGGAATATATAATTTGATTGCTACACAAAGTGAGATGTTTATTATAGGTAGAAATGTAGTCTGACAAATACTTTGTCGGATACGCTATTTGGGCGCAAGTCCAACATACACACATCAGCGGCTTTACTGTTCCCAGTCAAAGTCACAGACGTTGCTGGCAAAAATACAAACGTCTGCCGGCTTAATATCATGGGGTCAAGTTGCACAATCTATGGATTTGTGGACTCACCGAACTGTCCTTCATGATGATGCGTTTGTGGTTGATGAGCAGACCCTCCAAAGGCTTGATGACGCGACGCAGCATGGACTCATCCTTGTGATTCTCGTACAGCCACATGGCATCGAGGACATCGTGCATTGTGACCATGCCATCGCGCTCAGACTGAATGCCCGAACGGACGCGACGCAGCTCCAACATTTGACCGCCAACGCCCAGGACTAGACCCAGATGGACGCACATGGTACGGATGTAGGAACCGGCCTCGCAGCTAACCCAAAAAACACCTAAGCACGTGAGTAATCAGACACAACAAGAGAGAGAGAGAGAGAGAGAGTGTTACCAATAACTGTGCATTTGCCAACGCAAATACTAGAATTTTGCTGTATTCCTTAGCTCTGCGCGTCTCTGTCTTAAGCCGGACAGCGACGCACTGGCTCCAGTTGAATTCTATTGGTGGACTTACCCATATTGCGTGTCTCATCGTAGTCCAGCAGTTTGCTGTCGTAGACTGTTCGCACACGAAGCTGACGCTTCACGGCCGAGATTAGAGGTGGACGCTGGAAGAGCGCACCACGCAGCTTCTCCAGACCTTGACGCACTTTGGCCACCGACTCGACGGCGCCGTGTAGTTTGAAAATGGCCACATACTCCTTGCCGGCACTTTGTTGTGACTTGACGAGGCGAGTGGCGCGGTCAATGCAGACAATCAGGCAGCCTGTGTTGGAAAACGGGCGAATAATGTGCGTGAGTGTTGGAAAACGGGCGAATGTGCGTGAGTGTTGTGCACGTGCGTGAGTTGAATGTGAGGTTAGGTTGGAACAAAACACGCGCGTTCGGGTTGAAAATTAAATGACACATATGGCAAACACATCTAATTTAAAATGCTACATTCACATTAATTATATAGTTAACGATAGTGTGTCCCATATCTCAACATGTCTCATTTATAAATCAAACACATGGTTCGCTGCTTACCCGTCACTTTGGGATCCAATGTGCCCGAGTGTCCCGTTTTCTCCACCTTCAATATCTTTTTGATCCATGCGACGACCTCGTGTGAGCTGGGATTCGATGGCTTGTCGAGATTGATGAAACCGGTCTTGATATATTCCTTGATGTCGCGATTCAGCGGCGAGGATCCGTGTGCCAGCGGTGTATAGTGATTCGACCGAATGTTCAATTTGTCGAAGTTCTTCAGCAACAGCGGCCACTGCGATGTGTCCAGCTGGGCAATCTTCGACGAGGGCTTGATTTGGAATTGATTCTGCTTTTGCAGAGTTCCCAGATCTTCGCCATCGAGTGGCTCCTCCTTGATTCTCTTCTTTTTCTTATGCGAATCTGCAAACGGTAATCCACCAATTGCAATCGACACTCTTTGTTTATGCTATTCAAGTGATTGCTTACCAACGTCAGTCATTTTATTTAATTTTATTTAACACTTAATGCACGCGATGCTCGAAAGACGTTTGCACGCGGCGCCAGGTTAAGGAAAATGGCCGAGTAACACACGTGTTGCAGCACTTGAATGGTTCACATGGAACCAGTTCCAGTATCGACTAGAATATCGATGGCTATCGAATACATATTGATATTAAGTGAACTAAATGAACGATAGCCATGAACTATCGTTGTCATACATTTTCAAGTGGCGCGAAATGTAGATGTGATTTTTTTTTATTTTTATTTAATAATAAATAAATAAAGTACAATTTTAATATTATTTTTTTTAATAGGAGTAAATATAGAAATATAATTTTTCTTTATCATATAATATAAAATCATCGATGTATCGATGTCAGCATCGATATTTCTGCAGCTCTACCAAGCAGTGTTGCCAATTTAGCTATTTTCCCGACAGATTTAGTGGGTTGCAACTGGCAAATGCGGGAAAAATTGTAAAACAGCGGGTAGCGGGAATTTTAGCTACTTCAAAAATACTCTTAGCTTCTTAAAAATATCTGGAAATTTCATGTATTTTTATGTTTTACGATGCCACACTTAAACACTTTGTAGTATTTTTTCCATTTGAATAACACAAAAACATCGATAAGCCAAAAGAGCATTAAATTTTGTCGTTTTTAACAATGAAATCAATTGAATCTAGTCACAATTTATGAATCGACTAAACTAATGTATTCATACCCCCTAACTTATCCAATTTTTGTATAATAAAAAAGATTGGATGCAGATTTCTTAATTTAATCAACTATTCATTTAAATTTCGTTTGAATGATGCAAAAATTTCCTTAACCCAAAAAGTACCTATGGAAAAATTTTAAATTTTTTTGTAAAAATGAATTTTTTAACTTTTTTCCTCGGTCCCAAACAATAAATATTTTGATGCAAAAAAATTCTTAAAACAATTCTAATAGTGATTTTAAAAAATTTGAAAAATAACTTCGCTAGTATATTTTATGATTTTTTGAAAATTGCTGAAGAGCCACTTTTTGTATGAAAAGGAGGAAAAAGGGGTTAAAATAGTAATTTTTAGCAAATTTTAAAAAGTCATAAAAAATATAAGTGAAGAGATTTTTTAAATTTTTTGTTTGCATTCACTCCTAGAATTCTTTGAAGAATTTTTTTGCATTAAAATATTCAAAAAACACTGGATTAAATCAATAAAAATATCGTTTTACTACTCTAGCGTTTTTTTTAACTATGAACAAATTTTGTTTAGCTATTTTCAGCTTTTTTCTAAGGCTATTTTGACTCTTTCATGCCCCGAAGAGTTGGCAACACTGTTACCAAGGCTGATCACACTGTAGCAAAAGACGTGCTATCGTTTATTCACATTGTCAACAAATGGAGTTGGACACAAGTTTACCTGACGAGGAGGCAGTTGCCAAAGTTGGTGGCAGTAACAAAACACTGAGACCTTCGCTGAATACAGCCATCAAATGCCTGAAATGCAACAAAGTGTTCATATTCCCCGCGGACAGAGATGATTGCCTGGCGCATTTGTACCTCGAGCATCGATTGGTCATTGCGGATGTCGATGAAATCGCGCTGCTGGAGGATTATCTGCAGTACTGGGAGAAGGAGTTCCAGGGTAACATTGACAGCATATATAAAATGCATTTAATATTAATTTGTGTATGTTTTAGCTCACGAATTCGAGCAATACTGTACGACAATGTTTCTGGATCAACTGCCCGATGGAACTTACGCCAAGAACGAGAAATACTATCTACTCTGTGATATATTGCCGCAGGACTTTGAGCTGCGCAAGCGGCTGCAGGAGCAGCGACTGAGCGCTGCCCTAAAGCGGCATCAGTTCGAGCTCACGGATCGCAGCTTCAGCAAGGAGTGTCTGTTCTGCCGCACCGTCATCAAAGGTCTGCGGGCCGACTACTTGGACCATCTGTTTGACAAGCACTTCCTGCTGGTGGGCAAGCCAGAGAAGCTGGTGTACGTGGACGAGTTGCTGGACCAGTTGGAGGAGAATCTAAACAAGCTGTTGTGCCTGTACTGCGACAAGATATTCAAGGTGGGTAAATTGTACATTTAAAGAGCTTATCGATATCGAAAAATAGTATCTTAATCGATAAGTAATTGTAAGTTCAAACTATCGATACTTAACAGAATTTCAAATAAGATTATTTTTATAAGATCGTAATCTTTACTGTATCGCAAACTCTTTTTTCAGGATCGACCCACACTCAAGGAGCACATGCGCAAAAAAGGACACAAGCGCATCAATCCCAATCGTCGCGAGTACGACAAATTCTTTCTGGTCAACTACAATCGTAACACGTCGTCGTCAACCTCGCAAAGAAAACAACAACAACAACGTCCGAAACGTAAATCTGTCAACGAGGACAACACCAGCGTGGACTTTGATAAGCATTTTGCGCGCCAAGATTCGGATGGGGAGCATGATTCCGACTGGTCCGACTGGGCTGGCGATGGCGAGCCCCATGTCATCAAGTGCCTGTATTGTGCCCAGGAGGAGGCTCAGTTTTCCACATTGAAACAGCACATGCTTGAGGCTCATCGCCTGGACTTCGATGCCACAACCAGCTCACTGAATTTCTATCAGAAGATCAAGGTGGTCAACTATGTGCGTCGTCAGCTGTGTCTGCTGCGATGCGTGTGCTGTGATCTGCAATTCGATGACTTTGAACTGCTCGCCGAGCACATGGCCCAGGAATCGCACTGTGGCATCGGCGAGCGTGCAAAGTGGGACAAGCCGGAGTTCTTTTTTCCGTACATGGAAAACGATGGACTTTTGTGTGTGTTGGATGACAACGCGGGCGACGATTTGGATGCTGATGTGGTGCGCATCATTTCTGAGGATAGCATGGCGCAGATAAACAAGGATGCGGAACGTTTGTCGTTGGAGAACTTTAAATTGTAAATAATGGCGCGAATAAATTAAAATATTTATATCGAAATGAAATTGATGATATCGATGTTATCGATACTGTGTTGACTAGGGCTGCATTAGTTTTTTTGCTATCGCATTTTCGTTTTGGTATTTTGGTATTTTTTGGTGTTTTTGTGTGTTTTTGTTTTGCCAATTGCACTGACATCATTCCGCTTTCTTCAAGAAAAAATATACAATTGAAAAATGGAAGCACTAGACATACTTGAAAAAAGAATAGATGCCCTGACGCGCGTACTTGGCCCCCTGCCGGAGCCGCATGGAGAGCACTCAGACGGCGGCAGCAGAAGTTCACAGTCGGCCAATATTGTCGACTCACTGTGTGCGGCCAACGCTCTGTTGAGTGAGGCGACCACGGGACGCACTCAGCTGCAGCAGTGCGTGGGACGTGCGGCCGAGTTGGAGAAGTATTTGGATCCCAATTTCTTGGAGGAACAGCAGCAGGTGCGTTCCAAGGAGGTCTATCTCAACGCTGTGGCGCCGGAGCTGTATGCACAGAGTGAACAACTGGAGCGGGTGAAGCAACTGGAACCGGCGCTGGGAGCTGAATACTTTCGCAGCATACCGAACGAGTGTCTGGACAAGCTGAAGCAGATTACCGAGAACAATGGCGAATATGCACAGCAGAGCGAGCTAATCGAGGAGAGTCTCATATTGGCCATGAAGCGATATGGCGAGATACAAGCGGGTCTCCTCAGCTCACTGGACTCCATGAGCGAGCGCCTCGAGCAGGTGGAGCAGCGCATGGAGCAAAAGAAGCGTGCCGACCTGACAAAGGATGTTCCCCTCGAGGGCTGAGATGAACTGCAATTGCTGAAAAGTATTTACCCCGTAGACATTGTTCCACTGTTCGCCTGTAAGATTTATTTAATACGCTAGCACAATACACTATCAATCTATCAACTAAACGTATGATCCTTAATGACACTTGTAGTCTTGGTTACATCCTAGCTTAATCATATACTCAAAAGCGCAACTCATTGCGTTGGATGCGCTCGAAAATGCTTTGGGTCAGCGGCGCATAGCTGCCATTGGGTTGTGCATAGAACAACTCATCCTCGATCCCCGCCGGATCGAAGCCCTGCTGCTGCAGCTCGACCTTGCGCAGCTTGAACGTCCCAGTCAGATCGATGCGTCGCAGGAAGCGCAGGAATATGGGACGCGCATAGCTGGGCAACGTGGCGCAGAGCTGTTTGGCCAACGCGTCCACATTCACCTCTCGCGTTGGATCGTAGATGGCCGCCATGCCGGCACGGCCCTCCGTCTGGGGTATGCTGACGCCATAGACAATGGTGTCTTTGTAGCTGACCAGGTTGCTCAGCTGTGCCTCCACCTCGCTGGTGGACACATTCTCACCCTTCCAGCGGAACGTGTCTCCCGTCCGATCCTTGAAGTACAAGTAGCCGCGCTCATCGGCCACCAGTAGATCCCCCGATATGAATGCCATGTCACCTTTGCAGAATACGTCGTAGACCACCTTCTTGGACGAGGCCTTGGCATCCACATAGCCAAGGAACTCTCGGCAGGGATTGCCCTTGACAATCTTGCCAATGAAGACGCCCGGCTCCAGGACTCCGCACAACTCACAGAGACCCTTCGCATTGCGAATGGGTTCCCCAGTGTGCAGATCGGCTCGGATCACGGAGATGGGATACAGCTGGGGCAAAATGCGCGAGACGAATCCAATGGCGCCCACGGTGCTATCGTTGTTCATGATGTTTGCATTGCCCTCCGTTGCGCCATAGAATTCACCCACCTTGGCAATTTTAAAGCGCTCCACGAACTGCGTCCAGATCTGTGGACGCAGCCCATTGCCAAAGACCATTCGCACCTGATGCTGTCGATCATGCGACGCCGTCGGTGTGGCCAATATATACCTGGCCATCTCGCCAATGTACTGTGCAATCTGTGGAAGGGAGCAAACCGATGCTGAACAAGAGTATCGAATCCCCTCGAGGTTCACTTACCGTGCAGTTGAAGCGGGCGCAGTCGGCAAAGTAGCCCGAGGCACTGAACTTCTTGCGTATCACTACCGTGGAGCCAAAGAGCAACGCCTGTCCCATGCTCATCACGCCGCCAGCTGTGTGGTAGAGGGGCAACGGCGTGTAGAACACATCGTTGTCCCGGAAACCCAGTGCGTAGTGTATTCCAGCGGCAATAAAGAAATATCTACGAGTTCAGAGAGAGAAATAGAGAGAGAGAATGAAAGAGAGAAACGGCTAGCGGAGCAGTTTCTTTTGAGCTTGAAGACGTTTCGAGTTTAATTTTCGATTCAACTCAATGCAAATTTTTCTATACAAGTAGTTGGCATTATTTTTAAAATGTTTTTTTTAACAAACTTTCTTTTTTTATACGCAAATATATTATTTATGAATTATTATAAGCATAAAATCAATTGATAATAAATTAAATGAAATCTCTACAAACACATTTCGATCAAGAATTCGAACATTTTCAGATGCATGTTTATTTACATAAATGGAAAGAGCTTTCAAAAGAAATTTTACAATCAGAAAAGTTGTTTACGAACATTTTTCGAAAAAATATGTGAATTTTTTTAAAACTAGTCAAACAAATATTTATAATAAGTTGCAATTCTAGCACATTTATTTTCCACTGTCAAAAAGTAATTTTTTGGAAACCGAAGAAATAAGAAGAGAAATTATACAGAAATCGAATCAGCAAGTTTTTGTGTATTTTTGTGTAAGTTCAAACATTTAAACAAACATCGTAAATTTATAAATATATTGCATTTAAAAAAAAATAAGCATCAAGTTTTCAGCCTAATTTTTTTACGTCACTAATTAAAATAAATGAAACTGTTCTCAATTCCAGTTTCGCCTCAACATACTCTTTGGTGCAGCTTAGATATGAGTTTGTTGGAAATGAGATTTGAGAACATGTTCGTAAGATTAAAAACTCGTAAGATATAAAACTCTTTGGCCTGACTGACAGAGAATAAACGTGTAGACCAAACGGATAAAGCTAGAAAGCTGAAATTTTAACGGGAATACGGAATGAACAACTTGTTTGTTTCTTAAGTTATCTCATCTAAACAAACAGGTTGTATATTTGGGACTGCCGGACAACTAAAGACCAGCTTTTTAATTACATATTTTATTTCAAATCTCTTACCGTGAGTGCGTGATGACAGCTGCCTTGGGTAGTCCAGTGGTGCCCGACGTGTAAATGTAGACCAGTTTATCCTGATGATCAGGGCGTGTAGCACCCGCAGCTACTTTATCCTTGGGCGCCGATTCCAATAGCGCGTTCAGTTGCTGTGCCAAGCCTTGAGTGAGACCATCAGTGGTTTCCGTTGAGCGGTTGTCATCGTTGAACTGATAGAGACCCACATGGGCTGGCAGATCCTTGGCAATGTCCATGACAGCCGATCTATAGCTGATGCCGTAGATGAGTGCAGTGCAGTTGCCCACTTTGATGCTGTGCTGGAGCGAGGCACCGCGTAGATTCGTATTAATGAGTGGCGTGATGACGCCAATCTTCGAGAGACCCAGCCAGGTGGCCACAAACTCGGCGCGATTCTCCAGCAGCAGACCGACCACATCACCCTTCTTGTAGCCATGGCTATGGAAAACATTCGCCACACGATTGGCATGCTCGTTCAGCTGCCGGAAAGTCCATTGCTGTGACTCGCTGACAATGGCCAGCTTATCGGGATGCTGGGCCACATTCGCCTCGAAGATGTCGCCCACGTTAAGATTCTTGCGCTCCTGTCGCTTTACAAACATCATCACACGAATGTAGGCAATCAGCGCCCTGTCAGAGACGCAGATGCTTATCAGTAACTTGGATTGGAGCAAGTGAATCCACTTGTCACTTACATTGTGTCACGTGGAGTCGTGACTGCAGCTATGTAGAACCAACGCCAGCCGGGCTTAACCAACAGCAGCAGTCAGCAGGCTGGCGTAGAGTGCAGCCAGTCCATACCAGGTGCCCTGATAGTGCCAGAGCAACCCTGTGCCCGCAGCCAGGGCGGGTATAATCAGGAGCAGCAGCAGCCAGCGACAGGAGCCGCCTTCACTTCTGGTTGTATTCGTATCTCTGACCTTCTCAATGCTGATCTCAACTTCCTTCGGTGGGCTCTAAAATAAAATGATATCGATGATAATTCAGAAATTATAGCCATAAAATAAAATATTCTGATTCCTCACTAAATAAGTGCAATTTGAATGAATCATTCAATTGAGTCATTCAATTTAAAGTAACTTAAACTGAAAATACAATTTTTGTATATATCAGAAAATTAAATATATTTACTATATATATTTTTTTAATTTAAACTTTCGGCCACTGTTAATAAGTACCATACTAGTATTTAAGTAATAGATCTGTATGGATAAATATTTACGATCTCAAGGACAAATTTTAAACTAGAAACCAAATGGAATTTGAAAAAAGAAGCCCCAATGAGTTAAAACGTTAAAAGTAATATGAAACTTAATTCGGAGGATCTGCAAATTTAGTTTTAGAAAGATATCAACAAAAAATACATGTATATTGCAAATCTTAAGTTTTTTTTTGAATATAAAATCTTATGTAGGGTATCTAGAAGTTAGGCATAAACCCGACGTGACTCAGTTCCAGTGTAAAAGCTTTTTAAATGTCAAGTTAACATTAGTTAGATGTTGCTGGCCATTAACATCGGCGATCTTTAACCCTTGTCAACTGAGATAAACAAGTTTTAATGGCCAAGTCAAAATAAGATACGGTCACACTTGGCCCATGAACTAAATTCAAAATTTTTAAAGCAATGCATATTTATTTTAATTGTTATTTCTCATATATACTATATTTAAATTCTAAATTATTAATCATCCGATCCGTAGCATTTTGTTTCTCTCTTTCCTATCTCTTTCTCTCAATTTTAGATATTAGAAATAAAGCAAGGTTTCTAAATTGTATAGCGCATTTCATTTTATGTCGATTTTTATATTTCGATGTTAAGCTCGATTTACTCTGTTTGGACTTACATCACTGATATAAATCATACGACCCGTTGCTAATTTGTTTCTGTCTTATTTCATATTTTGATATACTACTGACACCTCTTATTTTAATGCTTATTGACTGTTGTTTAATTATCACATAAAATCTGACGAGTTATTTAATTAGTTGGCACTTTATTTATACAAATGTTTAATATTAGAAAATAAGAACATTGGTTACAGCAGTAGAGTAGTTATTGAAATCGGGTCTAGTTATCGAATTTATGACCAATACGGTTCGATATCTCCTTGAAATGCATCATTGCCTTGCGCTCGGCATCGGCTGCCAGTTTATTGGACAATCGGATGAGGACACAGATAGTCAAGGCAGATATTAGACCCAGCATATAGAACAGTATCTGAATATTGAATATCAGGTTCCAGAATCTGCGGATAGTATATTATTTTACCTTTTACCTTGTGCCAAATGGATAGGTGAGTATGCTTGGGGGGCTGCCCTCCCTCCTCGACTAATGGCACATTGTCGGTGCTTCTCATCATGTTTTCAAATATTTGCCAGACTCTTAGACTTTTCGCATAGATCAAAAACTTGCTTAACAACAAACTTAGCAGGAATTTCCATATATTTGACTCTAAAATCGAAGCAATTTGAGAATGCTTGTATCAGGAAGTACACATACTTATATTCCCGTTCTGTTAAAATTAAAATTAAATTTAATTGAAGTCCAGTAGAGTCTTGTATTTGCTTTTTATTCCATCAACTCTTTAAAGCTTCCGCATAGCTGAATACAATTTTTTAGGCGAAAATGTTCACTACTTCTGGCTAACTTGTGTATGTTTAGCTCTGAACCATTAGTAATTACTTATAAAATAAACTTTAATGTTTGTTTAGCAAATAGACACTCTAAACATATTAAAATAGTTGGCTCAAGATAGTTCCTCAAAACTGTAAAGTACTCATCAACTTTCAGCCAGAAAAAAGTCCATCAAAAATACACCCAACCCATTCTGTCAACAAAATTATTGTTGACCTATACCATGGACTTGACTTTCAAACCCAGTCAACCATTAAATATACGACATCAATAACAAGATGCGTCGGAATAGCTAGACAAAAAAATAAACAACCAACATGAAACGTGTTTTTTCTAATTGATTGCGTTTAAAATGATCGAGTGCGACTCTGTTAACAATACTGTATCTTAAAAATGTAAAACGAGCGAATCAAGTTAAAATTAAAACAAATCAGACTGATCGACTAGCAAATATTATGTATTCAGATCAAAATAGCAATTAGTTTAGATATAGCATTGTATAGAGATGGTAATAAGGTATATAAAATGGATAGCAACAAAGATCATTTTACATTCCCTCTATGAAAACATATACTTATAATCTGATCCTCTTTGTGTGCACTTCCTCAACTGTGTCAAGCCTCCCCCATAACAAATTCAATTGAGCTTAGGGTATTCAGAGCATTGAAATGAAAACTGGTTTAGCAGATATGGTTATTTCTTTTTTGTAGCACAAAGTCAGATTGTCGCTTAGTTTTGTCAGTTTGTTGGTTTCAGATCGAGCACAAAATAGCCGAAAAAATGTTAATAATATACTGTAAAGTATAGTTTACCTGTGTGGAGTTCAAGGCTGTTGGACTGTGGCCAGGGGCAACAGCATCATTCATTTTGCGATTCCGATGCTATCCGCACAACAACAGTCTGTTAACAGACTGTTAAGTTGATTAACAGCAACTGACACTCTAGCTAATTAAGCAGTCAGCTTTGCACTTTTCACCTTTTTTTTTAGTTACTTTCAAAATGAAATTGCGGGTAATTAGGCTTGGGTGAGAGATGTGAATTCCAATTGCAGCAAAACTGACACAAAGAAAAATAGACTTTTTTATATTTTTTGGTTTTTGAGTTATGACTTGAGTTGAAATTGAAACTGAAACTCAGGCTGCGACTGCGACTGTGATTGGAGGTCTTTTGTTTGGTCCAAGGTGATTTTGTATTTATGATTATTTTCATTTTTTTGGGTTTGTCAGTTTGTGGTTTATGCGTGATTGTTTTCGGGAAGTTTTGTTAAAATTTTGAACATATGCCATTTTAGTGTATCATTAAGCATATAGTGCGGGGCAAAGAGTTTACGACTTTTTTGGCATCGTAGCTCGTGTAATTTTCAAGCGATTTAAAACAATTAACTATTTTTATAGCTTTAGAAAAACATTTTTAATTTTAAATTTTGATATTTTAGCACACATATAAGTTATAGCATTGAAACCACGCTAGTGCCGAAAGTGCAATAAATTTAGCAAATGTCTATAAATCACATAAACTGTCGCGCATAAAAACATGCATGCCATATATCACGAAAGTGCGACGCATAAACGTTGAGTGCATTTGTGGCATGCGGTTGAGTTGCTTGCAACATGAAATCACCTTCAGTATTGTTGCTTCCTTGTGGCAATTGCACTTCATCACAATTATGAGGGCCAAATCTCAGTCGCAGCGTCGTTAACAACAGTCTCATCATGTTAATGATCTTGATAATGATATTAATAATGATGATGATGATAATAATGATGATGATGGGGCATCTTTACTTTCACTGAGGTTTTCTTTTGTTTCACTCTTTTTTTTTTGCACTTGCTGACAATGGAACCTCACAATTGACCAAGTTAAAGAAATCTCAGCTGATCTTAAATCAAGTAAAAAATTGAAACCATTTTCTTTTATTTTCTTTGGTTTAATTAAGGTTTTTTTAGATGCACTTAGAATCTTTGGTTGCGCGCACAATTACCGTTGTGTTTTGATTCAGCTCAAAGCTGCATCTTTCAGATACGGATTAATGCTTGTCGGATGCGTCTTTAGGCCAACAGCTCAGCTCGTCAACTGCGCCCAAAAGCCGCTGCGAGAGACAAAGCCAAAGCTGCTAGCTTGCGGCTTACGGCTTGCTGCTGACGTCGACGTCGACGTCAGCGTCGGCAACAGGTTGATACGAAGTTAACTCGGCCACACCGAGGTACATTTGTATCTGTATCTGTATCTATGTGTGTGGTTGTATTTACATTGTTATTATTTGTATCTCAGATACTTTTTATTATTGCTGCTTTTGATTGAAGTTTGCATTTTTCTTGTATTGTTGCACGCACGTGAAAATAACTGACAATACATATACCCTGTTATCGATGGGTATATTAAAATTGTGAAACATTATGTAACGCTTTTTTTTTAGCTGAATGCAAAACAATTTTTGTTTAATAAATTGCAGTTCTGCCCAGAAGTTCGTGAAAATAGCTGTCAAGAGATATACCCTGTATGTCTGGGTATATTAGACTTTTAATCATTATGTAACACAATCTAGCTGTTCTCTTTTAGAACAACTAGAATGAATTTCTTACTGATGAGTTGCAGTTCTTACCAGAGATTCAGAGTATCTCGTGGTTGATCATTTCATTCCTTAACATATTTTCTAATGTTTCTTTTTTTTATGTATCTTTCGCTGCGCTATTACCGTTAATATTTCAGCAAGGGGCATAAAACGCACATATCGACAATGTCGCCATTCATGAAAAAAAGAGCGACAGAAATGTCTATTAGAAATTCGGTAAGGGGCAAAAAGGGGAATGTGCATTTAATTCGAAACACGTGTTTTACTCTGCACTCTTTGGCATTTTTGTTGCTGTCTCTCGACTCTCTCTCTTCTCTCTTTTATACTAAACTAAACCAAACAATTCATGCGTTACGTTGTCGCTGTACTTGCAACAAGAAGAAGGGGGTCGAGTCCCCCCCGCTCTCTTGCCACTTGCCACTCTTGGCAGACAAGTGCAACAGCGTGCAGCAAAGCTTGGCATTTACATATATACATACAACATAAATACATAGATGTTTATGTATTTACACTGACATATTCATGATAATATTGCATGTTTAACAAGAGACTTGCATGACTTGGCTAAATAGTCATATGAACAGGGCTTAAACCGATCGCAAGCACTTATGTATATTTCGGAACTGGGTTAATTGTAATTACGAAACACTTTGGGAACTTTGGGTGAGCGTTATCTAACAACCTTTGAAGAAACTTTCAAATCGTTTATATATGTGTAACTATTTTTATTTTCATATCTTTATCTGAATTTATACAATATCTATTTCTTAATATCTATATATATATATATATTTATGCACATTTTTCTTAATTTATAGTTTGTAAAATTCCCTACAAAATTTTAATTTTTTAGATTTGGAAAAACTGTTAATAAATTTCCAAAAAAAATATCAACATTTTATGGTAAAAAGAACCTATAAAAGTCATTGGCCGCGTTCACCAGAATTAATCAGAAAATTTCAGCGTACTATTTTGGTGATGAATTTTCAGTCATCATAATCACAAAATTTGAAATCATTATTGCTAATCACTGCATTTCACCAGAATAATCATGCAAATTTCATTGATTTTCTGTTGTCGATTTGTTCTGGTGAACACGGCCATTGTCTTCATTCTTTAGTAAGCAGTTTTTGAAGTATTTTACAGCTTCAATATTTTTAATTCACTTGCTTTGATGTGAAAATTTTTGATAATATGTAGTTCATATTATATTAACACTTAAATATTTAAATTGCTTAGCTTTGTCAAAGAAAATAGATGTCTTTTTAAGTTAACTTAATAGCCAGCATTCTGTGATTATTTAAAAACTCAATCAAGAGACTGTTGTGATACGAGAAGTAATTATCTTAAACTAATTGCGACATGGATTACTTTAGCAAGTAAAGTAAACAATATGAAATACAGGTTTGTACAGTGACTCACAGCATATTTGAACATATACTAAATTAAAATATTTGGCTTAAAACTACTTTTATAATCATAATTAATCTTAATATTATTTCTATACCATTAAAGATTAATTAATTTAACATTTGTAACTCGGGTTTGCAATCGAACCCGCCTCCACCGCAACGACCTCCCAGCTCAGCAGTAATATATCGGGGCCCCCAGACCTTAATCAGTCGTCAAGACTGTAAATAAGTTATAATTATAAGATTTTTAAACTTGCTGTTAGTCCCGATAAGGAGAAGATCCAGCAAATAAAAGCAAAAGTATTATAAAAAAAAAAAAAAAAAACATTTGTAATAGGTAAGAATATTGTATAAAAATGAGCTAAGAGCTACTGTATATAGAAATTTCTGATACACTTAATGTGCATACGGAATAAATTTAAGTTGATCGTATTTAATTTTTTAATACATATATTTCCATTGGGTTTTTTTTTTATCTAACTGAAACCCGCTTTGGGAATAAACATACATACTTTCGTACCTGCTTAGCAATTGGCAACGTCTTTCAGCAACAACTTTCAATGGCATCTTCTCATGCATGGGCTCTATGAATTTTTATGGTTATGCCAATCAACAGTACTCCGGCCATTTATAAGTAATATTCCTATATACAAAACTCAAACTCATAACAAGCCACCAAGAGAAATGCTCGACAATTCAGCGGACTTTTTCACACATTGCTCCCGGGGGCATAAAAGTGTCTGTGCAAAAAAATAAATGCAGTGACATGTACATATGTATGGTAGTGTATTTTATTTTCTGTATTTCTGTACATAAGTATTTATATATAGGGCTCTGCCCTTCAGGGAATGCCTCTTTTCCCTCAAGACGCTTCTCTGCCCTTTGTGTGAAACACTTGAGCGTCGCTGTTGCTGTTGTTGTTGTTGCTGCTGCATTTTGTCAAGTGGATTCTTTGGGCTGAGATCATTAAAATAACATCGTTAGTGCGCTTATAATGAAGTACTAAACAGCAAATCCCAAAAATACTGAATTTGCTGTCAAGTGGCTGCGACTTTGCGACTTTGCCGTCAAATGATTAGTTTTAGAGACCCATTGACGCCGACTGAGGATTGAGAGGCCTTCTCCTTCTCTTCCTCCTGCTCTGTGTGGAACGGTTCCACGCCAGCGCCAAAATGTAATTCGAAATACATTTCTATAGATTTTTGTGAGATGCTCGACGTCTTATATTACGATGGGCCCAACAATTGATGGATGCGACCGTGAAAAAGCGTGGCGTGGAAAACGAGCATCAGCGTCCATCAGCAGCTCATGCTATAACTGAATATATATGCACATACATATATGCAGCTGTATCTGTGTGTGTTTGTATCTTTTGGGGACGCTCCCGCGCTGTCAGAAATTAATCTTTTTGGCTCCGCGTCAGATGCCAGATGTTGCCTGCTTGCGGTTTCTGCTGCCGGCGCAAAGTGTCAAGCGTTTACATCAAATGATGCAGCGGACAGTGTTCTCTTTGCTGTATTCCCAGAACTTCGCCCTACTGGGCTACCAATAAAAAAATCAAATAAAAGCAAGCGGAAAAGGCTATAGTCGAACTCCCGACTATATGATACCCGTTACTTATTTAAATAAATATAAAATAATTTGTATTGGATACTTTTAGGCAAGTACATTGCTTAAAAACGTAATTCAGTCATTACTACCCTTCTGTTTGGCCGATTTTGTTGCGATTAGGTAAGATGATCGCTTATAATATTAGATAAAGATAATTACCAAAAAATACGTAACATTTTAAAAACTCTACGAGTTATTACGGACGGACAGACGGACATGGCTATATCACCTCGGCTGTTGATGCTCATCAAGAATATATAGACTTTATAGGGTCGGAGATGCTTCCTTCTCCCTGCTACATACATTTCAACGATTACAATATACCCTTTTACTTATTTTTTAAGTAACGGGTATAATAAAACAACAAAATAACAGGCAACCATTTTGCCAACACACAAGACAGTTCTGTAAACGGTTTCCTTTCCATTCTTTTAAATTTTCATGTTTTTTGGGGGAGTTCAAACAGGCATTTTACTTAGTTACTTCCTGGCTGCCTTTCCCGAGTCACTAAAATCATTTTGTGTAAATAAACAAAAAACTACGTCGATTTGACGTTGTTCCCCATGTTGTTGTTGTTGTTTTTATTCCATTGGCGACCGCCAACGCTGCCAGTTTCTCTCTTTCTCTTACTTTCTGTCTTCGTCTCCATCTTTTTGTGCTGTGCTTTTTTATGGACGCTTTTTTGTTTATAGACAACAACTACATAGGGGTTTATGTGCTGCGCATCTTCGGCTGAAAAAATATAAAAGGAAAATATTTATGCGACCGATGCGAGACTCGCGTACCAAACGGGACAGACAAATTGACGGACGGACGGCCAAACAGGCAGACGAATGGACGGAGGGACAAGGCAGGCAGATGGGCGGGCGGTTTTTCAGTTTTCAGTTTCCCCTTTCGCGCCTCTGTGTGATTACTCGATTTTTATACAGTAGTCAGACACGCTCATCATATGACTGAAAACCAAAAGGGTATATCTATTTCAAGGTTGTCCTTTCGAGGGAAAAGCAGATATGATTATCTTAAAAACAATAATATTATTATACAAAATTAAAATATTATTAAATTTTAAAATTTATTTTTTCTTATTAATAGTACATATAATTATTTTATTTATTTTGGAGTTTATATTATTTTTTAATTTTTATCATTTTTAAATCTGACCGCTTAAACTGTTAATTTTTATAGCATACTTCTAGGAGTCAACTAAATTGTTTTATAGCGAATTGCGAGTTTTATTAGCTTCAAATTACAAAATAAATTGTTCAAAATGTTAATTATAATATTTTATTATTTTTAAGATATATTTTTTACAAACTTATATTTGGAACAATATTCCCTTAATATACATAGAGCTTTAAACTAATCTTTTCTTAATTGAATTACATTTAATTGAATGTCTATAAATGTATTTTACAGGGTAATTCGATAGTCGATCAATAAAGCTGTCTAGCAACAATATTTTTACTTCTCTTTTTTATGTGCTAGTAAATGTATGTATACACATTAGTTCGTCTACTACATTAGCTGTACTTGTTGTTGTTGCTGCTGTTGTTGTTGTTGCTGCTGTTGTTGTTGCTGCTGCTGTTGACGGGGCTGCTGCCAACTCTGGCGGTTGCCATTAGTCAGCTGGGTCAACTTATGAACTTTGATCGTTGATTGATCGGCAAATGCACTCGAAATGCTGCCAAAAGCAACAACATCAACAACAACAACAACAAGGCAAACTGCATTTGTTGTTGTTGTTAATTATTGTTGTTGCCGTGGTTGTTGGTCCAGTTCGACAAATGTCTGAACACCTCGAAACGAAACGAGAATATTGATTTTAATTACACAAACTCAGTGCATACATATTTTGATGCTAGCAGTGTTGCATGAAACAGATGTTCTACTTAGTGAGGGTTACTAAGGGGGCAGCCTAACTGTAGAGGGGGCGGGGAAACAAACTGGCAGCTTCCCACTAAAAATCAATCAACAGTTCACAAATGAGACCCGGTTGCCTTCTGGGTCACAATACTTCGAGTACGATCCTCCGTTTCGGGCTTCCGTTCGCGTACTTTGAAATCTGAAACGCCTCGTATATTTTTTGGACACACCGTGTTGCAAGTTACAACATGGGGGCATCTGTACGCTGTACCAAGCCAAGCATTGCATGGGCCTGCAAATGCAAATGTCTGTTCGATTTTGTTTAAATGTTTTTCGCCAATAATTAAAAATATTATTCACAGAAATCATAAATAATAGACATTAATATTTTACATGCTGCGATTTTACTTTGAATATTTATATATGTACATACATATGTGTATGTGAATAAACATATTTGTGTTTTATTAATTTTCATTATTTATGGTTGTTTGTGTTTTATTAATTTTTGTGTATTATTAATTTTCATTATTTATGGTTACATTCTATTTTTTTACGATTGTTTTAAATGTTTTTTTTTATGTTTTTAGTGATTTATTTTCAAAAGTTGTTTTTGGCTAATTTTGTAGAATTCTCTTAAAACGTAATTATTAACTTTAGAATATTATCTTAGATTTAAGAAAGACTTTTAAAATTTTAATTTCTTAAGATCTTCCACAAACCCATCATTACTAGTTATTATTATTAAAGAACCATTTTCGGGAATTCCCAATTGCAGTTTTTAATAATGTAAATAGACTTTCGTGTGACTTAACTTTTAATATTTATAAAATTGTCTTAAATGATTAATTTATTTTTTTAAATGTAATTATTATATGACATTTTAGAAAGAAACTTATCTATATTATTTCTTACGTTCTTCTACATTCTCGAGCATTATTTGGAATCATTATTAAAAAACATTTCCGGAAATTCCCAGTCAAATGTGAACATTTTAATAGATTTTCTCGCTTCCAGTGAAAAACTGCATCTAATTAAATGTGGAAGCTGACAGGCCAGAAAAAACGAACAACATGATTTATAAACCCAAAGCCAAGATCCTGAATGAACCAAAGATATCCCTGCGCCTAGTTGGAACGCATTCCTGCTGATGTAGCTGTTGATCCAGAGTCAGAGCTAGAGAGTTAGGGAACCATTAAGCGGCGCCTACTTCAAGTCAGAGGAAGATGAAAGGAAAATACAAAAACACAAGAAAACACAAGAAGAAAAACGCACACGCATCCTTCTTCCTTGCATACTCCCACACGCATTGTTTTCATTTCATTTATGAGTCACATATGTTGGGAAAACTCTTGTTGCTAAAACGGCATGAGGTCCTAGTTGTAGTCCTAGTCCTCGGTTCAGGTCCTTGCTGTGATTCGCAGTGGCCGGCGCATAGCACATGCCATTGATTACCATGTGTGCACATCTAATAACAGTCCTCCCTTAACAGCCATGTGAATTTGCCATGCAAAAAAACAATAGAATTAAAATAAAATAGGAAAACAGAAAATAGCTTGTCCTTGCTCTGAGCATCTTGATTGTGTGTGTGTGTATGTGTGACTGAGTCCATTTCTAAAATTAGTTACACAATTTATGCGTTTGGGTTATTTGAGATGATCTTCAATTGGTTTTTAGGTGCCCAAGAAGAAATACATGATCATACATCAGTCATGGGGGCGTTGACAGTTTGGTGTTCGTAGTTTGGAGTTCGGAGTTGGGGTAGTCCCAACCTCTAGCATTTAGGTGGTTTCTTGGTTCTTAAAATGGAATCTCTGAACCAGAGTGGAAACTCTAGCTCTAACTTACTTTGAGTGGAACTAAAAATGGAGTTTCGTCGTAAAAAAGGGTTGTCTTTGCGTATCAAATAACAAGTATTGAATTACTTATGGGAATTATTATTATTAAGTCTTTATTATTATAATTACTAACTTCAAGTGAAATAAAAGGGTTTCTTATAGCGAGAGTATCTTTGAATAAAAGCGATCTGAATAAGCATTATTCAATTTAAATAAATATAACACGAAGAACTTTCAAAGATCTAACATATGGATATTTAATTTATTTATTTCACCCAATGCCAGTAAAACTTAGTATTCATGTAAAGAAAAGAAATATACTTAAATTATTTATTAAAATTAAAATAAGGTTTTATTGATCCAACATTTGGTGCAACGTTTTGAAACAATGCAGAAAACAAACAGAAATTTAGAAAAAATAAAGAAATATTTTCTCGTTGTTTATTAATTGTATTTAAGAAGAAAAATCCCTGCGCTCAAAACTCTTTTATTTTCCTGTACTTTGACGAATTATTATACTAGAAGGGGGAGTCTTATTGTCTTCTCTTTTATTATATTATAACCCCATTATTATATTATAAACACTGATATTTTATGTGTAATTTACTGAACATGAATTGTAATATTGCAAGTATTACATTTTATAGATATATTTTGGAATACATATCTTGAATATCTACAGAAATCTATATCTATAGACAATCCACATATGTTTATCCGAGTATGTTTTCGTCTTTCATCTGCTGTGATCTAGCCCACTTACGAGTACGAGTGTGCGAGAGTCTGCAACAACCTGTCAACGTTCTGGAAATATGTCTATATATCTATATATACATACATATATATGTATGCGTACAAGTGTATAAGTAAATGTCTAAGCATATATGGCAAAAGGAATTGTACTTTGTATGCAACTCAAAATGCTCATGCCAGCTGTCATTTAAAAAGCAATTAAGTCAAGCAACTAAAAATGATATTTGCCTGCGCCTTTGAAGCGCTTCAGAGACTAAATCAACTGACTGAGCTAATTATGAGCATTTTAAATACGACGAGCATTTTTCGGGCGACATAAATACGTTTGTTTTTGAATACATTGTAAACAGTTTTTATGTGCCAACCAACTCCAAACAGCAAGAAGAGAGAGAGAGAATAAATATGTATATAGATAGAGAATTAAACAAATGCACATAAATCACCGGATGTGGATGTGAGTTCCCAGCTCTCTGTACACTCCCCAGCTCCCATTCGAAAGATCTTCGACTCGGGTTGCCATTTTTTTTCAGTTGTTGTTGCGCTTCCCATGAACAAAACGAGAGCGCAACAGATACGTTTATGTATCTTTGAGATACATGACGTTACGCTTTAAGTATGTCGCCTTCTTTGTCGATTCCATTTATATATATATGTGAATTTATCTACTTATATATGGCATATAAAGTTGGACGGACCCCCCTTGAACGAAGACGACGACAACGACAACATTTTCGCGCCTAATTTAATGGGGGAATGGGAACAAAACCGAAGACGACAACAACAAAAATACCACAACAACAACACCACAGCAACAACGACAACCACATCCAAGCAAACAAAATGGCGAATTAATTTTTTTTTCTTCTTTTCGTTTAATTTATACAATTTAATTTAGTTAGCGCTAGACATAAAATAAAACCTAAAATAATAGTTGTTTTCGGTTTTTTGTTTCTGTTTTTTTTTGTATCTTTGTTTAAATAATATTATAATATTTTTAGCTTAGTCATCTATAAGATATGGAAAGATCTGCAAGTGCATCTTTTTGGCACTCGCATTGGAATTATTCACGCTGTGTGTATTATTTGTGTTCAGTAACTGGAAGCCCCAATGGCAATCAAATCCAACTTCAACTCGATCTTCAACTCGTTCTCTAACTCTCGTTCTATGCTTTTTGATGCTGGGCATCTCCTTCCATGCGCCAGACACCAAATAAATAGCTGAGCTTCTCGGGCGGTATGATCGGTGCGCCATTTGCCTTGCGCAGACACTTGAGATCAGCCTCGGCTCCATTGGCGGCACTCAACAGAGTGCTCGCATTGCCATAGCCAGGCGAAACTGGCGAGGATTGCGCCTCCAAGGCTTTCAGCAGCGAAATGTCGCTGGAGCTCAGCATGCGACAGAGAAAGTCAATGTATCTGTTAAAAGAAAGGGAAGGATAACATAGAGGTATAAGTAAAGTGAACAAATGTGTCAAAATGTAAATAAATATACACAGAAAAAAATCATTTTAAAATTTTAGCTTAAATTTCACGGTCAGGAAAGTCTACCACTCGCACAGTTTCTGGAATGTTTCGTATTTTTTTTTAATTTACGTTATCTATTAATATTAGCTATCATCCTACTAAAGAAAGAAAGAAAGGTGGTTATGGCTGATTTAAGCTTTTAAGCAATGTAGGGACCTAAAAGTATGCAGTAAAATATTTTTTAAAATTATATTTTAAAGCAAGTATCCTTTAGTTGGGAACTCAATTATATCCTTTTCCGCTTGTTTTACGGTGTATATGTTTTTATATAAGTTCAGCTTTGGAAACCTACCTTGTGGCCAGCTTGAGGGTTTGAATTTTGCTCAGCTTATCACTCGGAAGTGTAGGAATAATCTGTTGCAGTGCCTTGAACGCATCGTTCAGGCTTTGGGTGCGTTGTCTCTCCCTCACATTGGCCATGACCCGCTGATTGCTGAACTCGTCCGTCTCCTCAGTTTTGCTCGGCTTCCGTTTCAGACGACGACGCGGCTTGCGAAAGGCTTTGTCCAGCAAACTGCCATCGTCGTCCAAACAGGTCGGGGACATGCCCTCCATCTCATCCTCCTTGGCATAGCTGCCCATCGAGCTGAGTGCCGTTTGCCGGGCATATTCCATATCATCCCGATCGGAACTGGAGTAGGCGCTGCCATTTAGACTATTCGCTGGATCATAGGAATCATAGTTTTGACTGAAAGCAAAGTGATAGGGAGATTTTTACAATTAATATTAATTTGCACACATATTAAAATTTACTTATTTTAAGTCAAGTAGTTAGTTAGCATCGGGTTGACTATTCTATTAAGACTAATTTCTCAAAAGGTTTATTACATATTTCTGTTTATCTTTTTAAATATATACACAACATTTATTAATGAAAAAATCCACATTTCCTAAAAGTTTTTAAGCTAAATCAGTTTAAATTAATTTTCAAGCATAAATATACTGATAGAATCGCTTGATATAAACATAAAAATGAAATTTAACTTCCCAAAAAAGTTCTCAATTTTGAACATTTTTAAGTCAAAATCTTATGTATTGCATGCTTTATATTTCCATTTAAATATCAATTTTTTAAACAGAATACTGATTTAATTTTTGTCTAGTTTGTTTACATCAATCTAGCTTTTTTTTTGTATATATGGAAATCAAAACAAATTTTTATTTGTTTTTATACGATCTAGTTTTTAAATTTAGAGCTTTTCTAATGCTTCAATATATATAATTTATTCCCTCTGAAATCTTAAATCTGGAAATCACGATGCTTTTGTTGAGGTTACTTGGGTTAAGCCAATCTTTTATTTATTTCCAGATACATATACTTAAATATAGTTATGCGAATTTATATAAAAAATTAAATTGACGACAGATTCTTCGAAAAGATTAATGCAAAGCTTATTTTTAAAGCGAAAGCCTTGCAATTTTGCAGATAGTATCTGTATAGAATCCGTATAGAAAAAAGCTTTACTGATGCTACAAATGTCAAATATTATATCATAAGATTGAACCAATTTCAGGGGAAATTCTCATGACAATATATTTTCAAAATACCTTTCGATCTAATTTCCATAAATCACATATTAATAATTATTCTTTTTTTTTGCTTTTATCTTATTTAAGGACCTTTTATATTAATTTGATTTACTCACCCTGGTCTGTAGCTGCTTTGAAAGTGCAACTGTTGCTGTTGTTGTTGTTGCTGCTGCTGCTGTTGCGGGATGATTGTTTGTGGATAGACGCCGTATTTGAAAATGTTCGGTTTGTGATCCTGCATATCATCGTCGGCGGCAAAGTCGAAATGCGAGTGGGAGTGCGAATGTGGAGAGACACAGGAGCTCTGAGTTGTTGGCTGCGTTTGGGATTGCGATTGCGATTGCACAGCGACAACTTCAGCCACCGTGGTGGGCAAATAGTCCACATAGAGTGGTTGCTGTTGCTCCTGCTGTTGCTGTTGCAGCAACTTCTTATGCTCTGGTTGCATAGACAATGAATCCGTTTGGCAATCATAGTCGCTGCTGCTGCGTGCCCGCTTGCCATGCTCATTGAGCATATAACCATGTGGAGTTTGTGCAGCAGCTGCAACTGCAACTGCAACATCAACTGAAACTGCAACTCCTGTTGGAGCCGTCGTCTGTTGCTGTTGCTGCTGCTGCTGCTCAAAGTTATTCTGATTGTTGTTGAGCTCCAGGCTGCTTTGAGCGCTGTGATTACTGCTGCTGGTGCCGAGCATCTCGTTGCAGGGTATATTGTAATCCGTATCCTCCAGCTCTGTGATGCCATAGGCTGCATAATCAGCGGCATTTGGCGCCAATGAGGGCAATGGAGCATATTGTTGCTGTTGTTGGTGTTGTTGCTGCTGTTGTTGCTGATGGGTTTGGTGTGCCATATAGTAGTTCTCCTGCTCCTGCACCTGCACCTGAGTGAGTTTGATGACATGATGCTGCAGTTCCATAATGTTGGTCAACTTTTTCTTATAGCTAATGTCCAGCAACACCTTTGGCGACACGGAGCGCGCGCTCATCGTTTGATAATCAATTTTGTATGGATTTCTCTGCTTTTGGTTGCAACACTTGCATATAATACTTAATAAATATATTATATAGTTGACTGTTTCACGTCTCACGATCTTCTTAACGTACGAGTATTTTTGCCGTGAGTGTAATTTTTGTGATGTGCGCGCAGCGGCAATGACGAAACGCAACTGACGCACGATCCTTGCCGGCCATTGCTCAGATTGATGTTTTGCGCATTGCTCGTTCCCCATTCGCTGCTCGCTCTTCGCTGTCGCTCACTCTAGTTGTCTCGCTCTCGCGCACGCAACTCTCGCTTGCTTTCGTTATGCAGCTTCGGGCCTATGGCGAACGCAGCGCACAGCGCAGGTATGACGTCAGGCCTGCTGCTGCGTCGAATTCGCTTTCGCCTGCATTTCGCTCTTGGATTTTTCACTGTTTGGTGGCGGCTGCAATTTGGTTTTTCGCTCTGGGTTTTGTCACAGAGAAAAAGAAGGAGATTTACAGGACTTGGGTTATTTTTGGATTTATTCTCGCGAATTCTACGTAGATATTAGGCAACTGGAAAATAAATGATTGCATATTTTTTTATTCAGAAACCCATTTTATTTTTAAATAAAGAAACAAATTACTCTATTTTATTAAAAAATTTGTAAAAATATTATATTTTATTAATATTTATATTTTTTTAGCAATTACAAGATTTATTTTAATCATTATAAAAATTCCCAACAATTCTTATATCGTAGATCTCAAATCCTCGAACCTAAAATAAAAATCCAAATAAGGAAACTCCACAAAAAGGTTTCATTATGCATAATTAGTAAATTCCCACACACACACAGGCAAACAAAAACGCGTCTCATAAACCTCATCTAGAAAAACACACAAAATCCAAAAATACGAGCGAAAAGTCAAATTTCCGGATATAATGATCCGCCTGCCTGCTATGTAGCAAAAATACCCGATTAATGCGGCGCGCTAACTTCCGCTGGCTTACCTAACCCGAACCTAGAGGGCCCCGAGGAAAACACTCATCTGGGGTTTTTCACGTTTGCCTTCTTTACCTGCCCGCTGGAAACTCCAACAAAACACAGTTGAAAAAGTTTAAAGATTTAATTTGTATATATTAAATATGTTTCATTAAAATAATGCATTAAATTCAATACATTATTGGCATAAAATAAATTTTATAAATACTTTTATTTAATATTTTATTTATAAATTATTTATTGCCTGCTTCTAGGCTGTGAGCTATTAATAGCCAACAAACAGCCAAAAGGTTGATGACTCTGCTAAGCTATGATCACAATTCAAGCAATTCGACTGCAAAATATACATATTTATGGCAACTTATTTGAGTACTTCGCTTAAAAGTATGCTGCATTTTAATTAAATTTAATTATAGTACAAACGAGGTGTGTTTAAATGAAAAGGTGAATTTTAAATTTTTTAAAAAAGTACATTTTTAATCATCAATATCTATTTTGTCCCCTTTAAAGTAATTGTCCTCGCATATAATACACTTGTGCCAACGCTTTTTCCAATCCTCAAAGCACTTCTGAAATGCGCTTTTCGGTATGGCCATCAGCTCGTTCTTCGATTCTGACTTGATCCCATAAATTGTGGCGTAACGCTTTCCTTTCATTGGTCTCTTAAGTTTTGGGAATATGATAGGGAGCAAATCTGGTGAATACGGTGGTTGGGGCATGATTACGGTGTTGTTTTTGGCCAAAAAACCACGAAAAAACATTGACACGACTAATTTGACACCTTTTTAGCAAAGAGATTTTTGAAATTTTTTTTTGCAGTCACTCTTAGAATTGTTTGGAAAATCTTTTTGCATCACTTGGAGCAATTTGTTAATGCAACCATGTGATAAACATACATATATGTTCGATCTCAACAAAAACAAAATATCGATAATCGAATGTACACAGCCCGCGAAAATACAAAATTCACCTTTTGATTTGAACACACCTCGTGTGTCATTCTTTGCCATTGTGTTTGTTGTTATTGCTTTTGATTTTTGCATTGTCTGTTTTGTTGAAAATACGCATTGGCCACGCTTAAGTCACGTAGTATATTGATTTCAATTGCGTTTATGTTGATTTGGATGCGGACAAAAAAAAGTAAAAAAACGTAACGTCAAAGACAAAACGCGAGTGTATAAGAAGTGGAATCTTTTAGTTAAATTATATTTTTTGCGTGCAAGAAATAACGGCAACAGCTTTCCATTTTGACAATTCCAATCCTAATCCTGTCATCTAACAGCGTGTGTGTGTGTGTGCAAGAGCGTGAGAAGAAACTTTTGGTGCACGTAAATCTCGCTCGACAATCAATTAAAATTAAAATATTTTTTTGTGTCTTTCGCATTGCGGCATGTCAACAAAAGCAAAAACAACAAAAAATACAAACAAAATACAAAAAACAGCGTTGTCTACATATTTGAATTGACTTTTGATGATGTATCACGATTTATTGTTACCAAAAATGGTTGTCAAAGCGCGTGGAAAAGTGGATCAGCGACGTCTAACGGTGCAAGCAAAAAGGAACGAAAGATTGAGAGAGCGAGCGAGAGGGAGCATAAAAAACTCCCACAGCTGGCTGCCGAAATAAAGCCTTTTTGTCTCATGTGCTTTTGCCTATTGCCTATTCGTCTGTCTGTCTCTCTGTCCGCCTCGTCACTTTGCTTCGTTTTCCATTTTGCAGATGCAGTTAAAGATTAAGCTCAACACACACACACACATAACAACAAGTTTGATGGACGTGTAACTATCTGAATCTGAACCAACAAATATAAGACAAAGCTGTCATCCAATACACAAAAGCTTCATATTTACTATGTGCTGTTATATTAATTGCCTTTGGGCGAGCGCCGTCAGCCAATGAGAAACGCTGGCGCCAACACCTACGCCAAAAACTTGTCACGCGTCTGTGTGTGGCAATGCATGTTAATTAACAACAAACACACACAAGCAAGCACAAATATCAACACAAGCAACTCACACACACACACAGACTAACAGCGACGTGTGTGTGTGTATGTGTGAGACAATGTAAACAGTTGGCCACCCAATAATATGCGCGCCAACTTGTCATTTAGCCTAGCTCCACCTTAACAAAACAAACAAACTGGCGCACACACATATACACATTAACACCAGCACACACACAAACACACACAAACACTGTCACACACAGACTGTATACAATCAGAGCTACAGTTAAAGCTTAAGCTGCTCCAACAACAGCGCGCAACATGTTTGCTCCGTCAAGTTTCATTCCAGCTGCGAACGTGGCGCTAGTCGGTCGTGTGTCGCGCTTCGTTTTAATTTTGTTCGTTCGTTCGTTCGTTTCTTCGTTCGTTCTTTTCGTTTGTTGTCTGCGAGCTTCCTTTGCGTTGCGTTTAGTGCAAAGCGACCGATATAAACGTAAGGCGTGCAATTGCCCATGTTTCAGTTTCATTCGTTTCGTTCGTGTTCGTGTTCCGTATTTACGTGTGTTTACGTTTTGCAGCCGGCATTAGTTGTTCTTGTTGTTGTTGTTGCTGCTTTAGCGCGTTTTGCGCGTGCGTGCGTGTTCGTGCGTGTGTGTTTGCTTGATTTAAATGGCGTTTTAAGTGAAATTAAAATGACGGATGTGCTGTAATTTGCGCATATACTTACATATACACACTTACAGTCGAGTGTCAATAAATTTAACACACGCGGCAGCCCGTGGGGCGTAGCATGTGCCTAGCCTTTTTTGATTACAACTACAACACAAGAGCGTGATTACAACGCCCCAGCAGCAATAGCAAAAGTAATAACAGCAACAGCAACAGCAGCAACAGTTGTTGATCGAATTAAGTGTGCATCGCAGATCTCTCGTGTGTGTGCGTGTGTGTGTGTGTGTGCGTTGATTGCTGTTTGCTGCGCCCGCGGCTGCGTGTGTGTCCGGCAATTGAGCGGATATGCAAGCGAGAGAGAGAGAGAGGGAGAGAGAAAAACAAGTGTAACACCCCCGCCCAGGAAGCTAGCTGCTGCCTGCTGCAATAAGTGCTAATAAGTGACCCACCGGATGTATTTATGAATTTATGCGTTTGACGCCCAACTCAATTGCCAGGCAACAACAGCAACAACAATAACAGCAACAGCAACAAGTGCGTTGGAATTGGAATAAAGTTGGAACACAATTCGGTCATGGCTTGCCGCCTCGTCAAATAATATTTGCCTATGGCCAACTAAAATAAACTCTCGCCTTCTCTTCTCTCTCTGTCTCTAACTGTCTCTGTCTCCCTTTCTCTCGCCTTGTCACCCTCTACCCTTGCGCAGTTACTGCAACGCGTCACGCACCGCGAAGCTTTTCGCTTCGTCTGCAAAAAAAAAACAAAACACAAACTTTTGCACAATGCGGCTGGCAACGTCGCTGCCCCCGCCGCGTTGGCTGCGCGGCCGCCGCTAAAGCACCTTAAAATACAAATACAAAACAAGGAGGAACCGAACCAATTGCAATTTCAACTACCGCCCGCTTGGTGCGTTGCACTCGCGTCAGTGTTGTCAGTGTCTCTGTGTCTCTGTGTGTGTGTGTGTTGGTTGCTTGTCATTGATTTGGCGGGTAGCATGCAGCAAAAGCAAACGGTAACAGCTGCTGCGACAATAGAGACTAACTACAATAGTTGCAGCGATTATTTCAAGCACCATCGTCGTCGTCGTCGTCGTTGTCGTCGTCATTGTTGTCGTCGTCATCGCAGTTGTTGCACTCGTCGCAGTTCCGTAACGTGGCCAGAACGTTGCCGGGCAATTATTATTTTGTAAGACGTTTTACAATTTAATGGTTTTCATGGTAAGCACCACCACTCGAATCACTAAGCCAAAACGCCACAACGCCAACGCCATATGCCATATGCCATGTTCTGCCCCCGTTCTTAGTTCTCATTCTCATTCTCATTCTGTGTTTTTTTGCCCTTTCGTCTGCTCTCTGTCCTCAGTTGTCCCTATACCAAATTCGCATTCTTAGTTTCCTATCCAGTCAAAGTTTATTTACTTTGAACTCAGACATGGCTAACACCTTCATACTCGTTGTAAATGCCCCTCCATATAATTAGGCAATGTGCTTTTCTCACACCTTTCTTTTTGTTTGCAGAATGGACTGGGATCCGACCCTCTGTCAGCAAAGGAGGTGAGTTTTATTTACAACATTATTATACTTACATTTAAAAATGTACATTTAATTGATATGTTTGACGATTTCCTAAAAATATATTTGATTTTTCAATAAGATCATAGATAACTTATACAATTCGCAGCGAAGTTAATTAAAAAGCGATTTCAATTTTAAGAACATATTTGTATTATGTTTCTCCTCATATGATATTGATTGGTTGAGTATAATAAGTAGACAAAGTAAATTGTACATCTAAAAACTGCATATTCAGGAACTTATCGAGGCAAAATATACTTTATTTATATTTTATCAATTTAGGACTTTTTATTTCTTGGAATATCCAATAAAATTAAATATATAAGCTTTATCTTCATTTTAAATATTGAAATCTTCTCGAAGTTAGATTATTTGAAAGAAATGTATCCTATTTATATGTTACCCATTATAAAATATTCTCGAAGTCAGATTATTTGTTAAATTTCACACTCAAAGATTGTTGAGTAAGTGATATAGTTCGTCTCCTGGTATTACCAGAATCATAACATAACTGACATCGAGCAACAATTCCCAGTTCTGCAATTGGTCGCCATATAAAACTCATCAATCGCCACAAATTACGAGAGTCAAAGCAAAAAAGCCGCACATCAACTAAGTTTTTTTCTATACTATGTATTTTTTGCTCTTGGCCGAAAAATTCCAGCAGCAAATATCATTTGCCAGCTCACATACCAGCCGGAAAACAATCCATAAAACCGGCCATCAACTGGTCAGGAGCGGCAATGATCGGAGCCAACTAATGGTCAACTCCTCTCGATCGGCGCCTATGAGAAATTTTAGCACGTCTCACACAAATTAGCGCAGCGATTGCCAACGCCAATAACAATATAATAAAGAAGGGCAAGACGAATAGTGAGGAGTGAGAAGTGTACTGAAGTGGAGAATGGTTAGATGCCGAGATACATCGAGATCGAGATCGCTGACAATAAATCAGCACAGTTAACCGAGGCAATTAGATAAAATGGCTGGACAGTTGCTAGGGTCGCATATCAATTGCAATGCATCTCGTGTCCCGTGTCTATCGATATCATCGATAGCCCCAATGAAGTTGTTGTCAATGCAATCCATAAGATAAACGATAAAACAGCCAAAAGTCATCGCATCGCATCGCATGCATTGCCCCAACAGATCTCTGTTTGTTTGCCTGGACTGGCCCCGGACACAATCGAAGACAAACTATCTAATCTAATGTTGTTTCTCAAAGGCAATAAGCATTTGTTTGCAGTTGTTGCTTAAATAAATGCAGCAGCCGTAACAAATCAACAACAACAACAACAAGAACAACGACAATCCATTGTGGGGGCTCGACTATAGCTATACCTTGTAATTAGTTTTGATAACCGCATTTAATTACAAGTGATAAAATCAACTAGAGTAGCTGCTGCTGTTGCTAGGAACCCATGTAAATAGTAATTAATTATACAAATCTATGGCTTAGTTCGATAGCGGGAACAACTGGGAATGGAACCTAAACTAAATAAGAAATATATGAATTTGAAGATATCAAATCTTAGCTTGGATTAGCTAGAAAAAGAATATTTTTTTATTTTTTATTTATAAGGGGTCACGATGGAAACAACTGTGAATGGAATATAAATAAAAATATTACATTATCTAGTTTTCCACTTTAGTTAATTAAAATAGTGCAACATCAAGTAAATATAGATAATTTTTTATTACAATAAGCAGATTTATTATAGAGATTTCTGACATATAACAACAGCGGGATGAATTTTCCAATTCCAAGCTTTTATTAGTAAAATTAAATATATAAATTTAAAGAGTAACTGCATGAGGAAGGAAGAAAGGTGAAGGAATAATTACTTATACTATAAAAATGGCTGTGTGGGAAAGCTATATTTTCAAGCTCTTAACTCTGTTTAGAATTTTTAAACATTAATTTATTTTTGGATAGCGAAAACAAGGCGAATAAAATACTGAAAAAAATTATAAAATATTATGCGATTTGTAGAAATTAATAAATGTAGATAATGACAAATGGAATTTAAGCTTAATAAAGAACAATGAATTTGTAAAAGAATATATTTAAATATATTAGGTTGATGACAAAATTTGATGACATTTTCTTTACAATTCAAATGAAATGAAAAAAAAAATAAGCCGAAACGAGTGAATTGAAATTTATTTTAGTTTAAATGAAAAACTCGAACTAGAACGATGCTCATAAGATAATTCGAATGACTTGGGTATAACTTAATTGTAATCCTAATTGTGAATCGCGCTTATCATACCCATTTGCGCGAATGTTATCTGCGTAGTATGCAACATCGCGTGGCCGGCTAAGTGTAAAAATCTCAGCTCAGCATCTAGAAGTTGGCCAGCTTGTAAATCGCCCACTCGACGCTGACATTTTTTCATAATTTGCGCTACAAGCTTGACAATTGTCGTTGTTGCCCACTGGGCACTGTTTGTTGTTGTTGTTGTTGTTCACGTTGTTGTTCTCGTTGTTGTTGGCAGCTTGTTGCAGCAAGCATCCGTTTGGCCAAAAGTCTTGCCGAGTGCCGATTGCCGCGAACCTCAAAGTGTTGGCGCTTTCGCACCTCCAGTTACAACAGCGTCTCTGCCACTGCCAGTGCCACAATCTCTGCCTCTACCTCTGCCTCTCATTCATATATGGCCAATGCATATGCAGTGTTAAATTAAAATTTATCCGTTTTATGGCGCTGCGGGCAGCCGATAACTGTTTTTAGCCACTTTTTATAGTCTTTTTTTCGTATATTATTTTTATAACTTTATATATATATATAAATATTTTTTTTTTCGTTGGTTTGTTTCGGTTTTATTGCCGCTAGTTTATTGGTCAAGATTTCGTAAGTGCATAATGCGCAACAATTGTGGTTTTCATATGGGGCAGATGCCTCTCCGTCTGTCCGTCCGTTCCACAAACGACGGAAGTCATTTGCGGTTGTTCCACGCAGTTGAATTCAATAAGTCCAAACAGCTATCAGACACGCAGCCTTATAAATACATAGATAGAAGATAAATACACACACACAACACAATCATATACACACTCAACTCCCCCTCCCTGCTGAATAGTTCTCGCAGCATTTTGTCAAACTTGATTAGCCATAGCTGTAGCTTTTGGCCTTATTGTTTACTTGCATACCTAATAAGCTCCATTGATGATGATGATGATGATGATGATGACGAAGCTGCTGATGATCTTATTGATGATCTTACTCACCCTCTCTATCTCTCTCTTTCTTTGTTCTTCTTTGCAGGCAGAGGGCCCTCCGGTTCAAGTTGAACCAGTTGATTTGAGTTTACGTTCGCCGCGCGGTAAGTTGCTAATTATATACCCATATACATATATACAACCATATCATTTGGACCCTGTCTGGGAGTTTTTTGTTACCAACACTTACCGTTTTCTCGGCCACATTATTAGCATAAGGTTCCGAGTAATTAATCAAATTCCCAAAGCATTCCACGCTTTAAAGCGGGTCAACTAAAATGTAACCAATTTGCATTTCGACTCCAAAAACTAAACGTTAAAGATTTGTTTTAATTATACCAAACGACAGCTACCATATCGACTAGATCAGTCTATATGGTGGGTGGCTGACAAGAAAAATTCCTAATTGATAAGCGCAACAATTTCACTTAAAATTATCGAGCATAAAAATGGAACAGATTTAAAGTAAAGTCGAAAGTTTGAAAGCGGCTTAAAATACCTTTTTAAAACCGCAGATTTAAGAAAAGTGGTTAATGGTTTAATTATAGATATTATAACTCTATTATAACTGAGTTCATTATGGAAACGGCATGTGTTCTACATTGTCAATTTGAACAGACACTGACTGATATGTGACTATTCATATTGTAAGGTTTATCTATGTTACCTCTGAAATGGCAAATAATTTAATTTAGAATTCTCGTTAAACACATTGAATTATTTATCAATTCGATGCATGCATTAATAAAATTCAATTGCCTTTTTTTATTTGCATTATTTAACGTTCAATCGTTCTTGTCTTTGCCCACAACTCATCCCGCAGAATCAGAAGCAGAATCAGGTTCCGGTTCCGGTTTCACTTTCATACATAATCGAGTTTTCAGTTAGATTGTTCCGGGTTTGGTTTGCCTAATGATTCGCTTTTAAATGTGGCAATAACTCATTGTCAATGTTTTGCTTTTAAAATAAATAAATATAAATTGTGTTGATTTGAATATTGCTTAGTCGAATGGCTTTCAAAAGGATTTTCATTTTTCATTTGTGGCGAAAGTGAAATTTGGAATGCGTCTGGCATTAAAAAAGAAATGTAGTTAACATTTAAGCATTTAACATTACATGCAGCTCATTTACTTGATGAGATACAGGCGCATAATTATTCCATTTGCATTTAATGTGAGTTCCTCTGGAACATGCAACATGTTGCAAGTTGGGCATTGGCCGTAATCATCGTGAAATCACTTGTTGGCTCATAAAAAAGTCGACTTCAAGCTGTTTTCCCCCCCTTAAACGCAGCTCCATTTCTAACGCATCGCAAACGACAGTGAGCCACAGCTGTTGGTTACCCACTGAGCCAGAACCTAAAGAAAACAAAAAAAATTAAACTAAACTAAACTGAACTGAACTCTGGCCCATTGGCCAGGCCGGCAAGAGAGTTGGGCCAGAGGGGGGTACAATCTAGCGCAACTAACAAGCCCATAGAGAGCGTGTGTCGTTGTTGCTGTTGGTTCTTGTTGGTTTTTACCACTTGACCGACCACCAGCTGTTGACCATTTGACCTTTTTGGCAGCCTTTCTCTTTGTGTGTGAAGTTAACAGCAACGCCCCAAAACTGTTGTCCCGGACCTCGACTCAACTCATCAGCAGCGACATCATCAGCGACTAAGGCATCTTTCAGATAGATGGTTTATGCTTCAAGATACTCGTATATAGATAGATAGTTAGATAGTTGGCTGCTGTTGTGGCTGTAAATTGGCCGTAGGGTGCCCAGCGGTACACATAATTTAATTAAGAAGCCGAGCTTGGAACTTAAATGGCTATACAGTAAGATTAACAGCTAAGAGCCAAAACGCGTTGCGTTCATTAAAGCCAAGTTTACAGAGTAAAGACTTGAACTCGACTCAGTCGCAGTCGCAGTTGCGCATATTAATCAATTAGGCATGATATTAGTGAGGGCATCATTAATTTTGTCAATATGCGCTATACGCTTGTGAGAAGCGCATAGAAAGGTTCATTCATTCATTTACGTTTAGTTCATTCGTTCGTTCGTTCGTTCATTCGTTCGCTACTTTGGTTCGCCTGTTAATGGCTTATCTCTTTTATGGCGTGCTACCTGAGCCAAGTTGTCGACTTGTCTGCGGATCTGTGGCAAATGTGTTAAATAGCGTTAAAATTTGTAAAACAAACGGCACATAATGGGCGACCCCTGGCTTAATTTTCAAGTTTAACGGTCATCCAAATACACATACATACCTACAACACATTTAGATAGATGTATTATAAATATACACTTGACTATTTGGCTACATAAATTATAGCTTTTAAATAATTATGCAATTAGGCAGCGGCCACGATAGCCCCGAAAGCCGATAGCCGATTTTGCCTCAAAACAGCGAATGAACTGAATGAAAGCAAAAGATGCAAACAAATCAATTGCTGAACTATAAAATACCCTGTAACGTAATGGTATATGTACAATTAACTTGGCAGCTTAATTTAATTTAACTTGTTTATTAAATTATTCATTTAGTGTCTACTAAAGCAGTAAATAAAGAATTTGATAGCACTTATAGTTAAATCAGATAATACAATATTAAATTAATGTATATTATTTTAAAATACTTGCAGCACAAGTAATCAATGAAAATAAATTAAATTAAAATATGATATTTAATAAAAAAAATTTTTATTTTGGAAGAATTGAAAATTCTGCAGGAATTCATTGCTCAATTCGATTTAGTAGCGTTCGCTACGTATTTTGGGATTTTTTTTTTAGTTTTGAAACAAATTATTTTACAGAAAATGTAACAAATAAAAAATATTTAAATGAATACTGTTTAAAGTAATAGTAGAATGCAGAAATTCATTCACATCTAATGCTGAATCTGTTTTTAGTAGCGTTCGCTACGGTTTTTGGATGTTTTTTTTTTTAGATTTACTTATCTCTGAAACAAATTATTTTATAGAAAGTGGAACAAATAAAAATATAATATAAATATTATTTAGAATATATGTATAAAAGTGTTAGCTTTTTTATATCTGGTAGCATTTATTGGCTTACAGGGTATTGACAAAAGGGTATTGGCAAAAAGTAAAACTGTAGTATAAGCCACAAGCTGAGTGCGAATTCCCACCAAGTCTAATTGCAGGCTGGGAAGCGTTGCAGCTAAAACGAAACAACTACAACTTGATTTATTTAAGCTACCCAAACAGCCCATAAATAAAGCTGTTGAACTAGCCGGCAGAGAGGAGGAGTTTGAGGTGGAGGATTGTAAGATCAGGGCGAGGTAGAAGTCAGAAGGAGATGGAGGAGGATGAAACTGGTGATGGTAATGGTGCCTTACCCAGAGTCTGAGACTGAGACTGAGTTTGAGACTTAGACTTCGAGTCAGGCTCTTTCTGTCTGTAGTCCTCTTCTTCTGGCTGGCTGGCTGGCTGGCACGGCACTTGGGGGCATAGGCTTTCAGGTTAAGTAGATGCGGCGACACGCGGGTCGTTGCCAAAGCGAACGACCTTAAGACGAGGCAACAACAAACAGGCTGGTAAACTGGCAACATGGTTCACAACTCTCTACAACTCATCCATTGAATGATATGCAAGTTTTGTGTTGTGTTGCTGTCGTTGTTGTTTCTTAGTGTTACCGTTGCTGCACTTCATCGATTTGGTTGCTGCTGCTGATTTCGTTGGCATCTGAACCGATAGAGTTAGAGAGTCCACATCGCTGTTTGCCATCTCATAACTGGAGGCTGAAACCATCGAAGCCGCTCCTCCACTCACAAATAAAAAAAATGCATTTCTTCTTGGCCCGCACAATGCGAGAGGCGATTGTTTTTTAATTATGCTCGAGCTGTAGCTTTGAAGTTTGAAGTTAAAGTTAAAGTTGATGTTGAAGCTGTAGCTGACACCCAGCCAGGTACAGGTCCAATCCGTTAACATGGCGCGTATGTAGCTCAGCTTGTCGCGGGCTCCTTCGCAAGTTGACTTGGACTCGCAGTTGACTGAGTGACTGCCTTTTTGAGGTTATGTGAAAGGTCAAGTTCGTGATCGCATTCAAACATTTTTGCCAACCACTCATCTTGCTGCGCAGATCGGCAACACAACAGTGCCAGGTAAACCATCTTCCTCTCCATCGCCTCCTCTTCACATCTTCAGCTCCTCCGATTGCAGCAGTACCAGAGCCTAGTCTTTGGGGGGGAAACACGAGTGTGAGCCCGACCCAAAGCCCAAAGAGACGTCGTAGAAAAATTGAAGATGAGCGTGCCACCACCACGCCACGATTCTGCCATTGCCCTGTCCCTCCAATCTTCTCCATCCTCCCAATTCTCCTCCCTGTCGCACCAAATTGAGTGAATGTAAACTGTGGTTTACTTGTTTCCAGCGTTGTCATAGTAATTTTTCTGCACTATAACAACGGGCAGCGTCGCCTCCAACTCCAGCTCCGACTCCAAACCGACGGACCGACAGTGGCAACAGTCACCCGAAAAAAACACAGAGGAACAAAAAATGGAGATGCTGATGACACTGGAGACACGTTGTCTCTCTGGCAATCGTGCAACTGACACACCAGCAACAACCACAACAACAACAACAGCAGCAGCAACAAAATGTTATTGCAGCATATGCCACACGAACCAAAAATTACACTGGACAACACAGGGTGCGGCTATGGAATGCACAGGGCGGGGAGTGTGCAAATATCTTTTTGGGTGGGGAATCAGTTTCTTCTTCTTAGCTGAGGATGGCGGAACATGATTTGAATGTCTTTGGCTGCATCTCCAGTTGATTTCTCATGATTTAATGATGGCATACGATTCCATCAATTTAACTAATTTTAAAATCCTATTAAAATTGTTAGTGTTTCAATTGTGTTGGAAGCTCAAGTGTGTAATTGAATGCCAAATTAATGTGATTAAGTACAGAAGCAATTAAATTAAGTATGCGCTCAGGAGAGGATATAAAATTAAGTTAAGTTGGTTAACTCCTGTCACATTTTCTGATTCCAAGTTATATTGGATATAAAGGAGAATAAGTAGATAAATTGTATATAATATATCAAACTTATTTACAAAAATAAATAGCAATTTGTAATTTGACCACATTGCTAAATGACTAGTATGCTTATGTATATCTTTTCTAATTATAATTCAAATTTGAAATAAACTTAAATAAATAAATTTTAATTTTAAATTTATTAATTTTATAAAATTGGAATAAAGCTTTGAATGAAATTCTATAATTTTAAGATCTCAACAGTCTAGTTAAATACAGTTCTCTCCATTTCTTCTCTTTTTTCCTAAACCATCCGACAAAATATACTGCTATTTATCTATGGAATGTCGTAAACTTTGGTAAAACTCTCAGCGAGATCATAATGTATTGTAAAATATATCATTGAGGCCTCAGTTACGGTATGAGTACACAAATCTATTCAGGCTTTTGGGCTATTGTAACCTGAGACTGATCGCAGACATGCGTTGCTTTTGGCGTTCAGTTAACGCCTAACAAGTGCCCCTCCCTCCCCTTCCCACTGGCCCCACCCGTGCCCCATGCTGTTGGCCATAAATCAACGCCCATGTGGCAACTGTGCAAAAACCTGCTGCACAGTGTTTGTTCGTTGTTCGTTTTCCGTTGTGTGTGCGCATCTTCCCAGCGAAATTGCAAAAAAAAAGCCAAAAAGGAGCATGCGAAAAACGTAACACATATACATATATATACACTAAGAAAAACCAAGATTTGAATACAAAAATCTCATTTTAAGTTTGATTTTTGCAACTCCGGAAATCTTAAAATATATTTTTCTAGTACGTTTTGGGATTGATTCAAGTCTGTAAAAGATTGTTTAAGTTCATTTTAATCTAGAAACTTTCTAGACTAAGTACATAGCAATCTTAAATATTCAGAACAAATGTTTAAATCAACACTGTTTATTTTGTAGGTATTTCAACAAAACTCATAGATTATATACTTGGCATGGTATTATTTATTCCAACTGACTTTGCTCAGAATCGAAATTTTAAATAAAAGACCGTTATATACTTATTTATATTAATATTAGTACACAGCATTCTAAAAAATTGTAAGCATAAAACGGTAAAAATTCATGTAAGGACTTACTTATTGTTAGGATGTCATCTTTTTCTGAGTGTATGTAACATACTTGTATATACACATATATACATATATATGAGAGCCACGCCGCAGACGCAGCGTTAGTGGAGGAGAAGAGAAGATGGGCTTAGTTTTTTGGAGGAGGCGGAGTAAGTAGATCCACGCTTTCGTGAGCAAACAATTCGAAAGCTGACAAAAGTGCTGTGCAATAACATGTTAACGACGATCTCAGCTGACGATCGATACCAAGTACCAACTCAAATGGATGAGACTCCACAGCCCACACGAATCATATGCCACGACAACAACAACGGCAACAACGACAACATCGACGACGGCTGCTCCTCAAATTTAACTAAAAACTGTTTATCGAACTGGATATGAATCGATCGCATCTGTTGCATCTGCATCTGCATTTGTAGCTGTTGCATCTGCATCTATTGTATCTGTATCTGTATCTGTTGGATTTGCAGTTAGCTCAACTCAACTCTCAGTCGTTGCTCGTGTAGCTCATTAGCTGCCAGCTAATTTCGCAAGCGTTGCCAGACTGCCAGACAATGCAAAAATTGTAGCTGCATATTTATTGGTCATAAGTGCCGCCAAACCAAAAAACCGCCAAAAAAAATTTGTCTCCTAGCGAAAATAATAATAGAAAAACAGACAAAAAATAGAGACCAAAAACGCGCTGCATATTAGCAATTTGCATTGTTTTGGGGGCATTCAACATGTGTGCCGAGCACTTCGAACTGGGAGGCTGGGGTACAAATGGACAGACGAACACACTGTGGTGTCTGCACTGGTTTGCAAAGAGGCCTTTCCAACTGGCAACTGGCCTTATATAAATGCCAACAACAATACATAGCAACGAAGCCACAGGACAGGACAGAGACTGCTGTTGGCTTGTTCGTAGCTGTGAAAGAATTCTTGGCCAAGATGTTGTTGTTATTGTTTGTTATTGCTGTTGCCGTTGTTGTTGCATCCGCCTCCAATTCGTGCCCAGACAGCACCCGCGCACATGCTCCTAAATGGAGCCTTCGTGTAAACAGAAAAATTTGACTCATGACTTCGTTCGTGGAGCACACGGCACACAGCACAACAAACACCACACATTCACATCCTTTTTTGGTGGCCAACAATAACAACAACAATAGCAACAAAAGTGCTACACTTTTAGTTTTGCCTCAAATTAGTCAGCGGGATTTTTGCGGCTGTGTTTCTACAAATTAACGCCAATTTCGTATCACGTTATTAATAGTAACCATTAAATTGCCCGATCCACGCTCAGATCATTATCTGGCGGCTAACAAGACAACAACAAAAGCCGCTAACCGCTAAACCACTAACCACCACTGCCAGTGGATGCTGCCAGACTCTGACTCTGACTTTCTGGCTCTGAGTCTTGGCCAGGCTAGTGGGTGAACCGCGCACTGTGATTCCTGGCCAGTCCGAAATTGGCAGCCGCAGCTGGCTGGCAACGTCTTGCCTTAATTATCTGCATGGCCAAAAAGAAAACAGAAACCAAACTATACTAAATTGTTTTGTTGGTAAACAAAAACAACATAAGAAAAAAAATACAGCTGCAGTCGCGTCACCTTTTGTTTGCCGTATAGAGAGCGATAAGCTTGTTAACTGTTAACCAAATCTGTAGCAAGTCACTACAAAAAAAATATATATTGGCCAAAACGCCAGTGTACGCCCACGTTGTTGGCCACGTTCCGCTCAGCACAGTGCACTCATTTTGGTGCCTTTTTGTATAGTTACCAACAGCTAATCAATGACCCAAGTTGGCTAATTAACATTCGTCCTATTGATGACAACGTGAGATTCTTTTGGGGGTAACTTTTTTTTATTAATTTATTTATTTATTAACTTATTTAAAGTCGACTAAGAGAAATCAGAAACAGTAAATCAATTGAATTATATATACAAATTGGGAATATAATTTGAAATTATTAATTATAAAATTATTGAGATTATTTATTTAAAGTCAACTTATAGCAATCTACAAAAAAACAATTGATTTAAAATCAAAATTGGGAATATATTTAAAAATTATTAGTTATCATATATTACAAAATAATTTTATTTAATATTAATTTATTTATATTAATTTAAAATTTTTATTTATTTTATTTACTAACCATTGATTAAAAGCAGTCTATACAAATCAAAAGTAGGAATATAATTTGAAATTATTAATAAGAATTAATTATATTAATTAATTCTTAGTTATATTAATGATACATAGTTAGTAAAGTAAAGTAAAATTCGGTTTTTTTTATTTATATTTTATTATTTTATTTCTGATCGGATAAAATCATTAGCTCTTTATGTATTTTTTTTAAATATTTCCCAAAAAAAAGCGTAGTAGTTTTTGTTAAATTTCTAAGCTCAATTATGTGATGAATGTCTACAGTAAATTTCATTTTTTCACCTGTCTGTTCAAAATTGTGCTCTTAATTGGAATAAATTACTTAGTTGTTGCGCTTAAGTAATCGTTATGATTTGTTATGGTCTTAACTTGGCTTGGTTAATGTACGAGTACATATTAATTCAGCTAATGGGATTTACGATTGCCTTGTGCTGCGCATGTCCATCTCAGACATGACCAACATTTGCAACTACTTAGTTGAGAGACTTAGACTTTGACTTGGGCCTGAATCTGACTCTGACGCTGGCCAATAGATGCAATAGATAAACAAATGCGAATCGGATAATGTCATGTAGCCATGTCATATGTTAGCGTCGGCAGCACAAAAAAACTGGAGCACTAAGTCAAAAAGTAAAGCTGAAAAAACATTCTTATCGATTACACCTGAGACCTCAATCAATAAATTGATTGTTAGCGATCAGTTTAAGGCAGGCAGCTAGGCAGGCAGGCAATGCCAAGTGGTGCAGTGGTGCGGTGGTGCAGTGGTGCAGTGGTGCAGCACTAGCCATCATGTGCCTCGCATACAAAAGAGTTTAGCTGCTGTTGTTGTTGTTGTTTTTGCTGGTCGACTCTTAAGATAAGCCGCCGTTGTTGTTGTTGCTGCTGCTGTTGCTGCTGTTGGTGGTGGGACTCTGCCTGGCCAGGTCTTAGCCTGCTTTGGGTCCAAGTCCAAGCACTTTGATCGCAGTCAAGCGATAGCCGGCGAGCGGCGTTGTTAGGAAGTCGTCGCTTGGCCGTTTGTTTGTTTTGTATTGATATTTGTTTGTGTATCCGTGTATCTGTGTTGTTGTTGTTTCATTTCGTTGAGGCATAAAGCAAGATTTGTGTAAATGTCAGGTGGTAATAGTGACACTGTGCGCCACTTGATTGGTTTTTACTTCTGGCCACAGCAGGAAAACAGCAACAATAACAACAACATCAGTGTGTGCCAATTTTATTATTTTTTATATATTTGGTTGTTTTTGTTGCCTCAAATTGGTCGCAAGGTTGTTATGGTTCTTGTTGCTGTTTGCATTTCTTTAATTGGCTCATTTTCGCGGCACATGTTTTTGGCCAAAAACCACACACAAAAAAATGCTAGCCAAATATTTTTAGCAGCTGGAAATGAAAATCGAATAGAAGAGAAGTCGGCGGCAAATACACGACAATCGCATCTAAGCCATCAATAAAAACATGTAAATCAATTGCACGGCGCATACATGGCGTATGAGTTATGTTGATTTCCTCAACCAGTGGCAGTTGTCAATTCGCAAAGAACTTGAAGAAATAAAATGAAATACATGTATGTGACAGTTGCAACAGAATCGTGCTTAAAATTATCAAGACGAATCAAGCTAAGAATTAGGCTAATGGTTATTTGTAAATTTTAATGTAAGTTTATAATTATATACGTATTTGTATTTAAAATAAATATAGAGCACATCTAATTACTTTAAACTATCGCTAGTTATCCTTAAATGAAATAATGAATTATTTATTAACAATAGTTTCTGGAACAGCCGAGTTGATTTCGCTTTATTCTAGATTCCAGGGACAATAAGAGCTAGAGGTACCAAATGTTGAAGCCAAGCTTTCTTGGATGCTCGGGGATTAAGTCGCTTTTAAATTTGCCACTCAAATCAAAATTAAAATAAATAAGAATAACTTTTCATTTAAATATTCATGATAATTCACACAAAATCTATTTATTAATATTTATATTAATAAACATCATAGTAAACATCTTTTTACCTTTAAACTCTCACAGTATAATTGATATTTGCATTTTCTTGAAAGAATTGCTTGAGAATTTAACTGCTTTATTTAAGCTGTTGTATTTTTTTTGCATTTGGCACACACATCGTTTGTTACACCCAAACTCAAACTCATCAAATGGCAACTGGCAACCGATGGGTACCCAAAACAACAGGCAGCTTTAAGTAACGCCCACAAAACGCAGCAAGAGCTAAAGTCAAAACTAAGCATCAGTTGTTGCAGTTGTGGCAGTTGCAGTTGCCTTTTGGTCGTAAATTGAAAGCACACGCTGCGTCATCAAAGTCATTAAACTGTCGACTGCTTACGGAAGTTTCTGTTTTTTTTATTATTTATTTTATTGTTTTGTTGTTGTTGGTTTTTCGGGTGTGGATCTGCGTTTTTGTAACCGATATGTGCGGCAAGAACGTCGAGCATGTGTGGGAGCAAGCAATGCGGAGGTGTAGAATGTGGCAAGCTAGCCAGGCAGGCAGACAGAGAGACACAGAGACAGACAGAGAGGCAGGCAGGCAGTCAGTCAGTAAGTGAGCCAGTCGGTGAGCCAGAAGCTGCCTCCAAGTGATTTAAAAGAAATAATAATAAAAGCGTTAAAGCTGTGCCCCCAACAACGTCTCCAGATCACAGCTCGCATCTTGTGTCTGTCGGGTGTGTCAACACAACTGACGACAATTTCGCAATGCCAAATGATGGAAGGTGGCAGCAAGGTGTGTTTAGCTACATCTTGCCTCTCTTCCCTCCACGTCTCTCTCCCTCTCTCTCTTCACTCTCTCCCACTGTAGTCGGTGCATTTCAAACGAGTCGTCGTTTTAATAATACGCAACACTCTAAAACAGCGACTTGGATAATCGCACATGTGTTGCATGCTACAAATTTGTCACCTTTTGAGCTAAACCGACAAATTTAAATCACAATTTTTTTGAATGATTCGTAATGATTCTGAATATATCACAGCGAATAAGCTAAAGAAGAACAAAAAGCCAAAAAGAATAAATATAATAATAGTAAAAGAGAAGATGAGAGGAGAGAGGGTGGAGAGAAGGAAAGAGAAGAGAAATAAAAGTAAAGACAACGCCTCCTCCGATTTCGATTGTGACTCCTCCGTTAATCGTGACTTTCACAATCAACCTTCAAAAGGTTTTTCGCTGCCACAAACGAGTAGCGTGTACCAGGCGCAAAATGGGCTGCTAACAACAATAGCAACAACAACAGCAACAACAACAACAGCAGCATCAGCTACAACGACAACTGAAAATCAAGAAGAAGATGAAGAAAAAAACTAACAACATTTGAAGCGTTTACTTTGGCGCTTCATCGAATAATATTTCTCACGTTCTATTTTTTTGTTGTTGCTGTCGCCCGTTGTTGCCCCCTTTTGTTGTTGTTGTTATTGTTTATCATCGGAACTGAGATTGAGTCGAATGCAGCATCATCAGACAGTCAGACAGTTTTCAATGCTTTAGTTATTATGTGCCTAGTTTTCTTTACTCAATCATTTTAAGATTGATCAAAATTAGGGATATATTTAATGTTATTCAATTGAAAGCGGTAATTGTTTGCAAAACTAGGTTAGGAATAAAGAAAACGAAACGCCTTTATAAAATTATCCTCCATAGATGAAAAGGAACACATGGAATAGGAACATATTATGTGTCTAGTGTCTTAATGGGGGATATATTCAATGTGATTAAATGAAACGCAACAATTTGAATTTTTATTGCAATTCAAAATTAGGCTAGGAACGTCGGAAACGAAACGCTTTTTATTACTTTTACTGCACGAAAAAAAAAGGAAAAAATATGGAAAAAGAACACATTTTAATGCCGAGACTGACAGCTGTGCATTTCAATGTCAGTTTACTTAAATTAAGAGAAAACATTTTCCTAATGTGTTAAAGTGAAGTTATTTCCATTTATATTAAAGCACTTCCTGTGGTTGATCTTAAACCATTTCATTTGTTGGCCATTTTAATTAAGCCGTAAAAGCCAAACACAGCCCAACAGCAATTTTCCGCTCAATAGAAGTGCTGAAGACTGAAGCCTGTAGAGTGAAGACTAAAGACTGTAGACTGAAGTCTTTTGCCAGTGTTTGCATGTTAAAAATCATAAAAATGTTAAATGACAAGCGGGCGCATGTACATTTTAACGTCTGTCTGCCAGTCTTTCAGTCTTTCTCTGTCTGTCTGTCTGCTGTTTGTTTGTTTGTAGTTGCTGTTGTTGTTCGCATTGTCAAATTGCGATCAAAAACGCAACAAACGAAACATGCCACACGGTGCCAACTGGGAGACGAAGTTGCCAACCAGCAGCATCATGAATCAAATCCAACAGCTAACTGAGTGAACAGCTAACAACAACAACAGACAGAGAGACAGACGGACAGGCAGAGAGACAGATAGACAGGCAGACTGTTGGCCAGGTTAGCTGACTGTCTGGCAGTCAGGCTGAATGCGTTTTAACGGCTACTTGTCTTTGGCTATTTATTGAAAGGATTTTCAACACTCAGTCGGCAGTCATTCATGCACTCATGCATGCATTCAATCATTGACAACGAATGCGAATACGAGTGCGAATACACAGAAAAAAAAATTTGGGATTTTGGGATAAAATCAAACAGCCAAAAGTCAAGTAACCCCGAATTTATTTAAACGTAGTACAAAATACTAGATTCAAGTACGATTTTTTAATTCCTTCTCCATAAATATTTAAATTATTGTTTTGATTTTTTTCACGGCGTTTCAACATAACAATAATACACAAAGGGCTGGATCAGCTTTACAGCTATTTTGTCACTTTTGCGACTTAGAATTCTCAACTGGTTCTAGCGTCATAAAGATGACGTTAGGCTTGGATCGCTGATGATAGAGATTATCACTTCTCGAAACATCTGTATACTCACCTATATTTATTTATTACGCATAATATATTAACTTAACAATAAAGTCCTCAATACATACTTTAAAAAATACAGGTTAATATTAAGAACTTTCAACTTGAGTTTCAGAACGATTTTTTTTCAGTGTGCGAAGCAAGTCGCACATTTGCGCCTGCCGCATGTCCAGCCAAGTTGCTGCGTTGGTGATGCCACTCACCCAAGTTGCAGCAGCCGCAACACATTTGATTATGAAAAGTCAAAGCCGACTGCGTCTTTTGGTGGCTGCAACGAAAATCGATAAAAATAATTGGTTGACTGAGCTGCGCGTTGATCTGCGTCTGCAACTGCAACTGCAACAGCAACACCGACAACTGGCGCTCGAATTCTGTTGAATTTTTAGCTTGACATGAATTGCAGCTGATCTGCTTTGCTCCGAGAGAGAGACAAGGGGACAAGAAGACAGCGAGACAGTGCAACAGGGAGACAAGGAGAGACTCAAAGACTGAGGACTGGCAAAACATTACAACATGGACACTACGAGCACTACGAGACAGTTGAGCTTTTCCCACGTTCGTGAAAATATTTGTGCGCAAATTATTGGAAAATAAAATACGCGAAAACGAACAGAAAAATAAAACAAAAATTGAGCGCATTTTGGCTAACGATTTGAATGTGATGTGCTTGTAAATAATGTGCACGGAAATTTATCGAACTGATCGAACCGAATAAAATAAAAAACTATGCAATGCAATTGTATTTGCCATATTAAGCTATAGCTGTATTGGAATTCGAACAACTTTGACCAGTTACAGTCCTTAGAATCCAAAAATGTTTCAAATAAAGTTGTGCAAAATATTTGAGTGGGAGAAATCGATCGCAGGTGTCATTAGATTTCAGAAGCAGATAACTAAAGGTACTTATAAAAAAGTGTCATCCCAATTGTGGCAAATGTTTTGAGAAATTGTTAAATAACACTTTTTCAATATTCATCCAATTAACTTTAGACTAAAATTCTAGAATATCTTACTAAAATAATTCAGTATTTGATTCTCAGCCAAGTTTAACAAATATTGGATAAAAGAATATATCAATAGATTCCTTCTTATTCCTTCTTCTCAGCGCTCAAACAATTTTAGAGATCTTATCCATTTAATAAAATGTACACTATCTCGATTTAGTTTATTGAGATTTGAATATCACCCAAATGTGGCAAGTGAGTGGAAAACTTTTTAATATCTAAAATATTTATGCATAATACAAATTGACAAATAGTTGGGTATTTTCCAAAGCGTAAATCTTCCTCGCAAATATATAAATCTATGCTTTCGACTGGCTGTGGGAAAAATAATCCTTAGCAGTTGAAAATTAGTGAAAAACTGTTGTTGAATCTCCAATGCTTTAAAATCTTTTATGTTCAAGGATAAGAGCGACATTTGTTGACTGCAAAAATGAAACAAATTATATTTTCACCTATATTCAAATCAGAGAATCTGAATATGTAATATGAATATGTAATATGCAGTTTAATAATTGATATATAAATGACTATAAATTTTAAATATCAACATCTCAAATTGACTCTCAATAAGTACAGAGAACAGATCAAAATCTGTTTTCATGTATCTATGAGATACTTGGTTAATTAGAGCCTCAGTTAGCATTCATTTTCGAATCACGCTTGTTTTTTCGCTCAATTTAATTAAAGTGTGCACGAGTATTACGCAAACGTGGCTAAACAAATCTGAGCAAATTTCATTCACTTAAGTTGAATGCTTGTTGCACGTTGCGAGTTGCAAGTAGTTGCTGACAGTTGTCACATGGCTGCAGTTGCAGCAGCAGCAGCAGCGACAACACTTTAAAAATTAATTGCTGAGATTTATGAGCCCAGTTAGTGGAGTTGGAGTCTCTGGCCTGTGAGAGTCACAGAGAGTGCGTGCTCAGTCCGTTATTCAGTTGGTTAGTTAGCCTGGCTAACTTCAGCTTCGGCTATAAGCCATATAAGGCGGCAACGCTGCCAACTTTTATGCATAAGCTGAACCACATTTTCCAGCCACTTCACACTTTTATCAGTTTAAAATATGAAGCGGCAAACTATGGGAAAATCTTTATTTTTATAGAGCTGCAAACAAACGCCGTGGCAAAAAGCCGACAGTCAATTGTGTGTGGAGTCGCCGCTGGCAAAGATTTGCCCAGTCTGATAAAGAGTCTGTGGATCTGGCTTTGGGTCTCTGCCTCCGTTGGATGCACTCGTGAGCGTCTTGGTCTTGGTCTCTGCTCGCAGCATGGGTGCCCAAAGCAAAGGAGATGCTCGAGGCGCGATTTGGCTGAACGATCTGGTTACACTGCACACTTACCCGCTCTTGGCCAGGCGAACAGCTAACAGCTTATAGCCAACAACTAACAAACTGCCTGCTATAATTAGACAATAAACAAACTCGCTATATACAAAATGCTGTCTATTGGAGAATTTGGGGCGTTGCCTCAGTCTCTCAGTCTCTCGCCAGTTCCCAAAGTGCAATTCCAACTAGCTCCAATTGCAATTGCTGGCCAATCCGAATGGAAGGCAATCAAAAGCCGCGACAAATTGTGCATTTTGTGGTCACAAATTGAGTTAACGCTGCCAAATTAGCGGCATAAATTTATCGCTGCAAAACGAAACGAATGGTCAACAGAGTCAGAGACTGGGAGACTCGGAGACTGAGAGACTGGGAGACTCAGAGGCTTGGAGACTGCCCCAACGATAGTCGAGATTGGGGCTTAATTAAGTCTTTACGAGGCAGCAGCCACAATTTCAAATGGGTGCACAGCTTGGACGCTTAAATAAATAAATCTGGTTGCTGTTGTTGCTATTGTTGTTACTGTTGTTGTTGTTGTTACTGTTGTTGTTGTTGTTGCTGTGGCCAACAATTGGCGCTTGGCCGTTGCTGCCGCTGCTTTGTGGCCAATAAAAGATCGCAGCGCGCTGATTTGACAGGTGAACAATTTTGGGTTGGGCTGCGATTCGATTCGAGTGCTCCAACTTGCCAGCCAACCAAGTAACAAAAACAACCACAACAATAACAACAGCAACAGCAACTGCAACAACTGTTAGGCATGTGTCGCTGCTGTTGGTTGTTGCCACCCACCTGGAATCTGGACAGAGCACACTCAGAGTTTAAAGTGGTTGCCCACACATTTGTTTTGCCTAACAGCCTCTGGCCAAGATAATTTCAACAAACTGGTGACAACAAATTAATTTAACCGATTGCCCGATATCTACTTAACTTTATTTATTTTACTTTATTTTATTTTTTTGCTTGTTTCCTTTTGATGTCAGTATCAACTGTGGCAGTTTAGTTTTGTTTTTCAGCTTGTTCGTCTTGTCTTGTCTGACTGTCGTTGGTGTCTTGTTCTCTTCGCATATCTGTTTGCTTATCAGGAATTAGTTGACTCTTAACTAGACAGGACATACAAGCATTTATGCTTGCACTTGTATGTTATGTTGTGCCGAGGATGCCCCGTAACCAAACTCAATTTTAACTACTTTGCCTGAGGAATGTTTGTTGCATTTCTTGATTTAACAGTAGCTTGGATTTGAAATTGGCCAATTGATCCACTTTAATTGAAACTGAACCTAGCTAAAACGTATTTAAGACTTGTCAAAAATTGTCTTAAGTAAAAAATACAAGAGAATGAATTTTATAATATTCGAAAAAAAATATATCTTCTTTTATTGTTACAAATTTTTTGTTAAATAAAAAAACTTATTAGCTTCCTTAATACTTAACATGATAAATATATTATAATAAATTTAGTTAAATATACACAAAGCAAGGACTGAAAAATATTTTAAAAGGGTTCTGTATTTATAAATATTATAATTTAATAAGAGCAGATTTTTTTTAAATTGGTTCTTATTTTAATTAACAAATTACCTTATTTTAAAAAATAAATTATAAATGTAATATCTATAAAATATTGTTAATTCTTTTAAATATTTTTTAAAAGCACATACATATTAACAACCTTTATTTAATCAAATTAGGGCTCTACCTTTTTTTTAAGGATCTAACAACTGATCTTAAATTTATAAGATGCTTACTCGTTGCTCGTAGCCCAGGAAAAAGACATTTATCAACGAAAGTGAATGAGTTGGTCGAGTGAATAGAGAAAGGCAGTTGCTTTTTATTCAAATGAGAATTGAATGAATGCAATGGAACTGAATACGTTTGAACTGTTTGATTTCCTTCCCATCCTTGCCAAATTGTACACATTTCACTCGATCAGTGTTCGCCTCGGTTGATTACTTCATTTATATTTGGCTGTCTGTTCGTGTTGTTGTTTTTGTTTTTGTTGTGTTGTGGTTTATGCAAATCTTTGGCTTCGAAATTGATTGCACACTTCAGTGAGGCAGGCGCATGACTGATGCGATCCGATCGCAGAGCGATCATCAAGACGGCCGCAAATAAATATCACAATGCGCTGACCATAAATAATAAATGAAAAAGAAATATTTAAGGAAAAAAAAGTATTGGCAGTGAATATATAAATTGTGAGCCGAAAAAAAGAAAACGGGCAACGTGGAACGTTAAGCAAGGTCAAACGGAGCGTATGAGCAATGTGGTTAGTGGTGGCTTTGGCCCGGCTGCCGAGCTGGCTGGGCCCTTAGACTTTTCAAAAGTCAACAGCAGTTTAAACTCGTTTGCAAAACACTAACGGGCTGTTCTCCCCACTCTGTACCTTCCCCTGATCCTGCTGCTGCTGCTGCAATCGCTTCCACTCAATTTGTTTGCCCAGCGGCATTGAGAATTGGAGTGTCAAACTTTCAGCTTTCAATGCACGCCAGGATGCCACAGTCGAGAGTCAATGGCGATGTCGATGTGGTTGTCGATGTGGATGTTGCCACAGCAAGCGGCAGCAAAGATGTTGTTGGCTGTTGAAGCCGCAGCTAGCTTGCTGTTTTTGTATTGACATTAAATGAAATAATCTGCGATGATTGTGCATTAGTTGCAGTCTAAGGCGGAGATGGAGACAGAGACAGAGACAGAGGCTGGCCATGGTCAGAGACTGGGACTGGAACTGAGACTGAGACTGGGTAATAGTTCTAGACTGCTGTATTTGGGGAGAAGCGACGCGACGTTCGTGGTTCCCATGGCATGATTTTGCATGAAATAATGTGGCGCACGAGTGGGCGGGCGAATGCTGGAACTGTAGCTCAACCATAAGCTGAAGCTGAAGCTGGAACTCGAGATGGAGTTGGAATTGGAGATGGGGAGATGAGGAGTTGGAGATGAAGCTGGTGCTGTGCGGGGGGCCACTTGTCGTGGCAATCGCTTGTTGCTTGGCTTGGCTTGCCTCGGATCTGGCTTGTGGATGCTTCCATTCAGCTTGTCTTTCGATTTCTGTCTCTCTTTTTCTGTCTCTGTCTCTGCTGCTGCCTTAGCCAAATTTGCGACGAAACAGGAACCGTTAACTGCGGCAATTTGTGCTGCCAACGTCCCTCAGTTTGTTTCCCACGTTATAATTCGTTAGATTTTCAATGCCCTGGCTTCAGTTTTTTTTTTCGTTTTTTTTTTTGGGCCTTGTCGACTTGATACAGTTTTTATTTATTTTTCCTTTTTTTTTTAAACGTTTTTGGGTAATTTTTTTGGCTGCTGAACTTTCAATGACACTCGCCCAAAATGGTTGTTGGTACTAAAGCATGTGAGAGCAAAAGGAATTAGAAATTTCGGTTCGTTTGGCTGCAAGAATTCGCTTTAAAGGCAACAGTTGTCAACAGTAAAATTAGGGGTTCTTTTTTTGAGACTAAAACAAGGTGCTTGAAAAGCACATTTACACTTTAAGCAAGCTTTTAAAAATTAAAATAAAGTAAAGTTACATAATAAAGTATTAAATGAATATAAATTATATATAAATTTAAATTTAAATCGAAAGAATAAAAATTACATCAGCTTAATCAAATCAAAAAGCTTCAGTTGCAGTGAATGAGCGAGAAAATTTAAATTCTTCATCAAGAAAAAGCTAATGTGCACTTTAAGCTAGCTTTTGTATATTAAGTGAATTAAGCGTATTTAAAGCTGTTTTAAGCAAGATTTTTTTATATTTAATGCTTAAATTTAAAAGCTTTAAAAATGTCTTGTATACGTATTATTTCTTTATTGAGTTAACGTTAACTTGGAGCAGTTGACCAAATGTACTTTTAATATATAAAATAACATACAGAAAATTTGTGTTAAAAATGGTATAAGATAATAAATTAAAATTAATTCTAAAATTTTATCAATTTTAAAAGCACCACTTTTAGCTGTTGTTCCTAAAAGTGTCATGCATTGTTGTCACTTTAATGGCCCGTAATAATCTTGTTCTGAAGCTGCACTTACACTTGATTAATTTGGGCCTGGAATCGACTCTGGGATGCCGCTAGCTCAGCTGTTGGGATGACACTAGGACCGGGACTCGAGACTGGAGACTGGAGACTCGTGCGCATTGCGTGAGGCCGTCGCAGCCTTTCTCTTTTTTTTCTCTTTTTCTCTGTTTTTGCTCTCTTGTTCATTTGCTAAGTGCGCATCACGTGCAAGCAATTATTTTATCAATCATTTAGGCGCTGTTGTTGTGGCTCTTGTTGTAGTTGTTGCTGTTGCAGAGACTCCTCGCCTGGCTGAATGTGTTTGGCTGTGGCTCTTCTATGGCTCAGTCCCGACTTCGACTTTGGGGCTGGTGCTCAAACAGCGAAAACGCATTTAATGTCTGCTTAGTGTGATTACGACGCATTAATGCCCGTTCGCCGCCAGATCCCCAAACCCCGATCCCCGATCTCTGAAATTTCCCCTCTCACTGCATGTTGCATCTTCGCGTTGTATTTTGTTTTTACTGTTTTACAGTCACCGACGGCGCGTTGCGACTTTTGCTGTTGTTGTTAGTGTTGTGTTGCGTTGTGTTGTGTAGTTGTTATATGTGTGTTAACTTTCAAATAAATTAAACATGAAGCTGGGATCATTTATTTCACTCGCTCCACCTAACTCGCTAGCTCGTTTGGGCCTGGCTAACACTACATAGCACCTGGTACGAATAAACACTCTACTCCATCCATGGCTATCCCAGTCAGCGGTCTGGCGCTCTGCCAGTCTGACAGTCTGGCCGTCTGGCAATCTGGCAACCTGGCCGAGCAATGCGCAATGTTTCTTCATTTTCACATTAAATGCGCAATTCCCGACATTTGTTTGAATTAACACGCAGCAATTACCGCTCACCAGCTTCAGCTCCAACTTCAACTTCATCTCCATCTCCATCTGCGACTTCATCTCCAACTTCAGCTCCAGCTCCGAAATCTAGCTCCATCTCCATCTCCAGTTCCAAACTCCAAAAATACCAAAGCATATTAGAGACACACGTTTTCTTGCCCAACACATTCAGTTTTCAATTTTGGAGAAGTTTTATGGCCAAAGGATGTGGTGATTTAAGCACCAAATCCATATAAAGACTTGAACAAAGGATCGTTTAAATTTTGAATGTTGAACTAAACTAAATTGTCTAATTATTAATATAAAAATATATTATTTTGATAATCATTTCGATAACTGACACGAAAGTTCTTGTAAGGAATATTATTCTTTTATTTATTATTTTATATTTGATAATAAAACATTGCTAAATTCAGCAAATAAAGTAATCCTTTAAGTATACAAGGAGTGTACAGACTCTTAAGATATATACAAGCATTTTCCAAAGAACATAAATATTAATTAATATTAGATTGATAGAGGTCGATAACCAACAAAAAAATAAAAATGGAACACACAATTTTTAAAGTTATTGATTAGTTTGTAAGTAATCGACAAATACAAATGGATATTAGTTCAAATGCAATAAATATAAAAATATTGTAAAGTAAAGCAAATTGATAAGAAAAAGACATACAAATCTCTTATTAATTGTAGACCAGACCAATAATTCCAATATATCGAACAAAGTTTATAAATTTGCTTAGCACCTTGCAAAAAATATCCGGCCTATAAATCTGTATTTATTGAAGCTTGCTGGGCAGTTATTCTATTTTTCTGTGGAAACTCGTTCCATAATCCATTGGTCTAGTTGAGTAGAAAGTGTTTGTTCATCTTAATCAATAACAAATGCGATCAATTAATCAGTACACCAAGCACTAAAACGCCCAACAGACTAAAAAGGCAAAAAGAATGAGAATTCTACTTGCCACAAACACAGACAGAGATAGAGAGAGAGAGAGAGATAGAGGGAGAAAGAGATGGGTAGGGGCAGGTAGAGAGACAGATGTAGAAACCACTTTAAGCGACCGTCGCATCGTTTATCTGCTGCAGACAAAGAAATGCATAAATTATTTCCACCGAGGCATTTTAAAACGCCTGTTGGGCAACTTTCCGCTCAAGCTGAAGATGAAGCTGAAGCTCAAGCTGATGTTGTGGCTGTTGCTGTTGCTGTTGCTGACTAACTGCTTAGCTCTTGTGTCTTCGGTCCACTGGATGCTGCCTACTTACGAGTGCTGACCATTTGGAAAGCCTTCTTTCTGCTTCGTGTCCACGCTTTTGTCCATATTTGTACACAATTAGCAATGACACAAAAAAAAAAACACAAAAAACGCGCAACAGAAACAGAAACAAACTTCACACACCATAAATCGATTATCATTGCGAAAAATACACACACAAACACATACACACATACATAGCTCAGCATTAAATCAAATAGCACATTTTACGCCTCTTTCGGGCTGTGCATAAATTTATTTATCGACTTGTCCATCGACTGCTTGGCCGTCGTCTTATCGTAGCACGCATCGTCATCGTCCATCGTCAATCGGCGTTGCGTATACACCATGTATGCCTGCCAGTTTGCCGAGTGTTGCATGCATAAAATGTATAACAAAATTGTCATTAGCGTAAAGCATTTGTTAAGCGCTCAGATCGCGCGATAAGCTAACCAGAGGTGTCGCTTTGGCTCTTTGGGCTTTGGGTTGGCTTTGGAACATGCCGTCCAACGTGGCCAGTGGCCAGCGGCCCATCCATCAACGCTGGCTGCCAGTTCAGTGCATCAATCGGTTGAGAGGTGCAGCGGTGCTGTGGTGCTGTGGTGCAAGTGGTGCCAGGCGGTTCAACACGCGCTGACAATCAATGGCGACAGCAGCAAAACGGGTCCAGCTCCAGTTGCAGTTGCAGTTCCAGCTCCATCCGCAGATCGCGACGATTGCAGTCTTGGCCAGGCTCGCATTGCTTTTCACACCTTCGTTTGTGGCATAGGCATTTTTCTGTTTTTTTTTTTTGGCCAGGCCTAGACCGAGTGTAAAATGGCTGCATGATTGGCATTGCGTTTGTATCGTCAGCGTCTCAGCTTGGCAACTGCTTATTGACAATGCGTTTGGCGTTTTACTTTGGCTTTGGTTTTGGCCTGATGCTTGTTGGCTTTGGCGGTGGTCGTTTGATGGCACCACCAGGCATCAGGCACAGGCTTCATTGAACAGTAGGCCAACTACAAAAAAATACAAGTTGCGTTGACATACCAATTAACTTGACAAATACATAATTGGTAGCGAAACAATTAAATGTTTTTCTGATCATGCTCCCAGAATGCGCCCTGGCCAACAAGGCAGTTAACTAACTAGCTAACGTGGCTAACTGAGCTGCCAACCAGCCCCATTTTCCTGTCAGCTTATGAGCGCAGAAATTCATTTAAATTTATCTAGTTGTCAGTTTTGCTAAGCTTTAAGATATTTGCACAATTTGCTCGTAAAAAACAAATCGAGCAAAGGAAAAAAAAGCAAAAAAATGTGGAAAACTATATAAAAAAATCCAAATACAAATAGAAATACAAATACAAACAGAAATAAAACGGCAGCCGCTAACGAAGCGCCAACAACATCGAAGGCGATGTGGAAGTCGCAGTCGAAAGAGGATGACGACGATGCTGTGGGCAGTGCCTGTTAATATACCCTTTCATAGGGTATAAGCGATTGATATAGACAGCTTGCAGCAGGTTGTGATGTTAGTGATGTTAAAATACAGCAAAAATTCGGCGGTTCAATTTTCGTCTAAGAGATTTTCGAGTACATAAACTCGAAAATAATCTCGAGTTAATTAAATCGTGAATATTTATCGATTTAAAAATAACATAAGAATTTGATAAAAAGTTAAAATTTAAGATTTTAACTTAAGAAAAAGTTAAATCTTGATATCTTGGCACAAAATTGTTTGAACAAAAGAAAATTAATTTGAGTTCCGAATGAACTTAGAGGCCATGATTAAAATGATATTCCGCTTAAAAATTGAAAGAGTTTTGATAAAGTTTTGAAAGTGTAAAGTTGGTCTGATTTTTGATAAAAGTCAAAGTTTAGGTTTTATTATTTTATTTTTTTTTTGTGGGAAAATATGTTTTTTTTTTTTTTAAATAATTTAAAATTTTAATCTAATGAAATTCGAACCTATTTTTCAATTGTAATATTAACTGGCAATTAAAATGTTATGCTTTTACTGAAATTTTAGTTTAATTTATTTAAATACTAAATATTATTCAAGAAAACCTAATGAAGCATTCAATTAACTGAGTAGAGTGTTTGAAGTTCGTTGTATCGAGTGAAATTAAAATCTTAAATGGCTGTTGTTGTCTGTTTGTTTGCCCGTTTGGCAGGTGCAGTTTGCATTCGCCAGTGTTGTTGCAGCTATTGTGCTTGTTGTTGCTGTTGTTGTTGTTGCTCATTAGTTTTTTTTCTGCTGCCACAAAGTCTACGTCTGTTACCATTTTGGGCTGGCTGGGAATCAGGCGCTGGCTAATCCAGCCAGCGAGCCAGTCAGACTTGGAGTCAGAGTCAGAGCGTCAGACTTGGAGTTAGAGTTGGATTTAGGAGTCTGCCGTTAAGAGTTAGTAGCTTACACTTGGACTGTGTTTAGAGGGATGGAGGGTTAGGGGGAGTGTTAAGCGGTGAGTTCAATTCAGTTAAGATAGATAGCAAAAGGCAAAGGCAAAAGCTAAAAGGAAAATCGAAACATTTGCCAGACTCGCAATCGCAAGTGTGGGAAACTTTTATTTCAAGGTTCAAAAGACGCCCGCAGAGTGTGAAAAATGGCAAAAAAAAAGAGAGATATATATGTAGACATGTGTGTAAGTGAGTGTGTGATGTTTGCGCTGGCGGCCAAGTTTTAGCTGTTGGCTGCCCCCACGGCGTATGCGCAATGCCATAAATTCAGATGTGCAAGCGTTTAGATGTGGCCGAAAATGTTGTGTGTGAATATGTGTGTGTTAGAGTGTATTTCACATGTGTGTGTGTGTATTAAGCGCATTGCTCATACGCCATGTTGTTTCATAATTATAACTTAAATACGACAGTTTTATATAAAAATCAACTAGTAAATCAATGTGCGCGCGCCTGGCAATTAACTGCCAAGAAACGTAACAGACATAACGACGAGTCGTTGCTCTGTGGTGTCGGTGGTACTGGTGGTGCGAGTAGTGGTGCTAGTGGTGCAGCGAAGCACGTCGCGACGTTAGACAGTCGATGTTAGCTAGTGAGTAAGTAAGTAAGCATAAGAGAGTCAAGCTAGCCAGCGAAGCGAACTGTCAATTATAAGCAATCGGCACACCAAGTGCACATTAAACCCTATCAACTGTTTTTGTAATTTATTGTTTGGTTTTGCCAACCAACAAACGAGTCGCATTTGGTGCGAGATCCGCATTCAGCAGCGCTCTCAGCACGCTGGGCGATGGCGATATCAAGCCGGGCTGCTTGACTTAACTTGGCTTGGCCTGGAGTTGGCTCACTTGGTCGACAGCCTCATCATAATTATCGCTGGCTGCTCGGGCGGCACGTTCACAACGCAACGCAATGCAACGCAACGCAACTTGCAACAGCCAAAGTCAAATGAGCAGTTTATGGCCAAGACGACCATTTTGAAGACGCGCCAAAGGAGCTGCAGTTGCAGCTTTGCAGCGCTAACATGACTTGACTCACAGTTGTGTGTAGTGTGTGTGTGTGTGTGTGTGCCACTCTCGGGGGCAACATTCACTTTTTTTATTGCACCACTTTGGCAATATAGGCACAAGTGTGATTTCAAATCTCTGGGTCGCCGCTGCCACTGCCGCTGCCACTCGGGCCACTAAATTGGCAGAAATATGGAAGTCAGCGTGCGCATTTCGGGTAAAAGCGGTGATTATATGCCCACTGTGAGACACGGAGAATGGACATTTTTTTTTGCTGTCTGTCTGTATTTTGGACAACAAATATATATGACAGTCAGTTGCCACTTTTAGTGGTGGCTACGTAATGCGCATTAGCATATGCATTGCAGTTAACTCTCACTCGCATCCAAAAAAAAAAACTAAGTATAACCAAAAGCAAAAGCCAAATGAATGGTCCCTTCTAAGCGACGCAATTGCAAATGGGGCAACACATAAACACACACACTAGCACACAAACAGACACAACACACACAGAGGAAAATGGCAAAACGGCACTGTGGGCTGACGTTGATGGCCAGTTCAATTAAATGCCATCAATTTTAATAACACGAGAGACGGGACATAGAGGGAGAAAGGGAGGGAGAGGGTAGGGGAGAAAGAGAGGGAGAAAAAGAGAGGGAGACTGCTACCTTGGGCGCTGTTAAGCCAAATGCTGGCATGGAAATTACAAATGCATCAGTAACAGCCGCAGCAACAACAACAACAAGAGTCTTCAGTTCTCCAGGTCTCCCTGAGCACATGTGTAGACAGTCTAAAACTCTAACGCACTTGAAGCACTTGAGGCTAAAAAACAAGCGACCGACCGACCGGGCGACCATTTCACATGACGGTCAGTCAGGTTGTTGCGGTTGTTGCCAGTTGCCAGTTGCTAGCTTGCCAGTCTTAGCCAGCAATGAGCAACTCTTGCAGAGTCTGTGGCCCTCGGTCATGTTGTTGCACTGAGACGGGGGCCATAGACACAAAGCACTTAAGCATGGGTCACTCGTACAGTTTGAACAGAAACAACAACAACAACCGCCACCACCAACAACCACAACAACAACCACACCAAAGGCGACAGGCCAGCAAACGAGAAGAGCTTCAACAAGTGAAAATTGAAAGCATTCGCAGTTGCTGGAACAACAAATAAATAAACATATAAATAAATGCAAATGAATAATAAAAAATACAATTATAAGAAAAGTAAAAAAAATGCACTGCAGTCTAAATGTTATAAAATTCAGTTGACAATCAAATATTATTTTCTTTTATCTAAATTAAACGTCAATAAATCAAATACTTTATTAACTGTAAAAACGTTAAATTCCATAGTAAAGTAGGAATACGAAGACAGATAATATTGAAAATGGACGTGATAACATAATCACCAAGTTATCGTTACACACATTTTAGTAAAGATTTGAAAACATATACAAAATGATATTCGCTCTTTGCTCTTTATTCATGAATATGCATGTTTGGGTCAAGTCTAAAAATGGAATCTGTGTAACAGATACAAAAATAGTATTGATGCAAAGAAATGACAAGAATAAATAAAAAAGAACTGGGAAGACAAAAAGTGGTAAAGAAATAAACAGCCATAAAAAATTTACAAGTTATGGTAATTATATTAAAAATTTGAGATTTAAAACTAAAAATTATAGAAAAAGTTATAGATCGAAGGGTTTGAATTAAAAAATTTTTTATTTATCGATTTTAAAATGAATGAAGAAAGCTCGATGTATTGTTGGATATAAATATATCGTCAACTCGACTAATTTTGTCGATTTTTACATATTGATTTTTAGCTCGATTCACTGTTTGGATTTACATCAGTATTCTTAGCCATAATCAAGCGGATAAAGTTGGCATTTGATAAATCAATGAATCTGTTGTATAATCTTTGCAGATATTATGAATAACTATAATCAACGAGCTTACCACTGCCTTTAATAGTAGTTTCTTCTAGTCTAAACTCTAGTTATTTAATCAATAATCAATATTCATTATTCAGCTGCTGCTAAGTAAGAAATATTCAGTTCATTCATTGCACTTGATCAGACAAAAAAAAGAGAACCACTTGTAGAGCTGAGTTGAGTCAAGTGCTTGAAGGCATTGGATAAACTTTCATATGGAACTATGTTAGGAGAACCCTTCGAAAGAAGCGGCTTCAAAGCAGAATGTGAGTTAGGGGGAGAAGAAAGAAGAGGAGAGGAGATATTAGAGGAAATTGGCAGACGTCAGACAGGCAACCGTTGTGGCAACCTCAACATGAAAACAGCAGCTGTTGCTGCTGTTGGCAATTGATGTCGCGGGCGCCAAAATCGACACACTTGTCCCTCTGCTGCAGCTGTGTGTGTGTGTGTGTGTGTGTGTTTGGTGTGTGTGTATGTGTGTGTCGGCAGTTGGCAATCGGCGCCGCTCAAGTACAGGTTAAATGGATCACGACTGCACGGATTTGATGTCCGTCTGTCTGTCGTCTGTCGCCAGCATCAGCATCTGTCCTCTGTCCTGTGTCCGACTCTCTGTCTGGGGGCCCATAAAATACGCGACATGCAAACGTTTTTGATGCAATGACTCCTCGGCCTGGCCGGAATCCAGGCTCTGTATTGGTAATAGTATTTGCTATTGGTATTGGCATCGGTCTTCAGTCTTCGCTGTTCGGGACCGGGCCAACAAAATTAGGAAATTGTGTACAACTGTTAACTGACAAGGCAAAGTGTTCCAGACAGTTTCAGTTGAGTCGAGTTGAGTTTGGTTGACTTGATGTGGCGACTGCCTCGTCTGATCTTTGGTTTAAACTAAAGTTAAGCTGATTTTTATGCCAATAGCCGGTACACTTAACGAGTCTCATTAAGCTTTTGCCAGCCATAAAAACTCAACAGTTGGCCATTTTGTTTAACTGGCTTTCAATTGCCTTTACAATTGCAGCGAGCACTTCGCACGCCACCAGCAGCGGCAGCAACAGCTACAGCAACAACTACAACAGCAGCAGCAACAACAACAAATCCAAAGCAGCCGCCAGCAGCAAAACCTACAGCAACAGCAGCAGCAGCAACAATAATAGCATTAACAGCAACTACAGTAATGGCAAGCATTCGGGAGCAGGCTCATCCTCTGCCTCTGGTTATGCAACTCCCACCTTGGGACCCTTTGGGCGCCAACAGCAACAGCAGCAGCAGCAGCAGCAGCAACAGCAACTGTACGCTTCCGGTGTCTCAAAGTTGCCATTTTCGCCATTCTTTGCCGCATCGCCATTCTTTTTTACCTATCGACGGATTAGCAGCAGCAACAAGCAGGAGGACAACAACAACAGTTGCAGCTACAACAATGGCAGCAGCAGCAGCACCAGCAACAGCGCCACCAGCAACAGTGCCACCAGCAACACTCTAATGCAGGACTACGATCGCAAGTTCAGTTTGTTGAGTCTCTTCAAGAATCCGTACAAGTTCACGGATGCACAGACCCCTCGCAAATGTTCCACGTCCAACAGCAACAGCGGCAGCACCGGCAGCAGCAGCAACAACCACAAGGCTGCTGTCGGAGGAGGAGGAGCAACAGCTGCTGCTGTCTGCTCACCCAGCTGGAAGAGCTACGCGGGTGCTGGGTCTCCGCATGCCGCATTGAATCCCGCCTTTGGGGGCATGGCCCTGGGTGGGGGTGGGGGTGGCACGCGCAAGGACAGCAGCAGCTTTAGTGGCATCAACTTTGGCGGTGGTGGCAGCGGCGGTGGCGCCACATTCAGTCGCGATACAGCTTCCAATGGCGGCTACAATGATCTCTCCAAGAACCGCAAGGTACACAAATGCGATACCGAAGGCTGCGACAAAGTCTACACCAAAAGTTCGCATCTCAAGGCACACAAGCGCACGCATACAGGTGAGTCTGGAGTTATAAGAAAAATAAATAATATTTATTAATATTACAAACACAATTAGTTAAATATTTAAAACTGTATAGTGCACGTAAACACTCAGGGACTGCAAATTAATGATATACTTATTTTTTTGTTAAATAAAAAAGTCAGACACTTATAAAAGAATGCACTAGAAACATAATGGTTTGCACCAAAATGTTTTAGATTTTTACAATCTCTGTTGAGTTCCCGACCATGAAAATAATTTTCTTTTTATGATTTTTACTTTTGTACTGTAGTGCACTGGTCACAATCATTATTTGTTGAGTAATATTATAAAACTCAAAAATCAATCATTATAAATGAGTTTTATTTTGTTTCGCTTAAAATAAAGACTTCAAAAGTAATTTACGGATTCTGTGTTAAGATATTTACCAATATCTGAGCTTCTTATATCCCTATAAAGGGACACCATATCTACCTCCCATGCATAATGTTACGTGTTTATCGGAGTAAAGTAACCCATTCAAACTTGTATCAAAACATGAAAAGTCATATATTATTAATCTAGGACGATATGGTTAGCTTTCAAGCTACAGGAAAATCAGCAAAATACTGCCCAGTATATTATCGAACTTGTGATAAAATCGCTTGAACCTGAAACTGCTGAACCGATCTTAATCGCATCGTATCGTGAAGAAAGTCGAAGAGAATTAATGTTATCTTTAATTTAAGTAGCATTGGTTGGCAAATTTAGACAGGTAGATTTGGAAGTATACTCAAAAGTGTTGGAGTAACCTCGAAAACTCAAAAAATTTCGAATAGTTCGAAAACGCTTCTATAAAAAAATTTTTAAGTGCCACTTTTGCTGTTTAGCTGGCCAAAGTCCATAAGAAAAAAATACTTTCATTCTTTTTGCAAAAAAAAAATTTTATTTTGTAAACTAGTGTTATTATTTATTAGTCTTGATGAAATTTTTAATTAATTGTATTTAAATTTTTTAGACTGGTTTAACATAATTCTTTAATTAAATCTTCCATTATATTTCTTTCCCAAATTGCAGGCGAGAAACCGTATGTGTGCACCTGGGAGGGCTGTATCTGGCGCTTTGCGCGCTCCGACGAGCTGACCCGACACTACAGGAAGCACACGGGCGTGAAGCCCTTTCGCTGTCAGCTGTGCACGCGGAGCTTCAGTCGCTCCGATCATCTATCGCTCCACATGCGACGACATTGAGAGTTACAGGCCATATGGAAATACTCACTATAGCCCAGATGCCACGCCCACTTTCGATACATACATATGTAGGAAAAATATGCCCCAATGAGGCCGCTGATGTCATGTCACAATTTGTTCGACGTTTCTCCTTATTATTTATAATCAAAAATCTGTTTCATCTATCATCATATATATCGCATATTCGTAAATCGTTCAGTTTTTATGTCGTATTGCTTAAGTAGCTCAATTTAGAACTATATAAACGGACTCAAAGTCCAAATTAGCTGTAAGACTCTTAGCCTGTAATCGAAACGAAAAGAATTTGTAAAAATCTTTTTGTATCTGAACAGACGTTGCCTTCAAGAAGCCAAGTTAACAAGCTGTACTACGAGTATAACAAATTGACAAATTACTACTATTACAATCTAAAGAAAAGACAAAAAACATGCATAAATTGATATTGATATTGATATGGATCGCATATATATAGAATTATATATATATTTGTATTGGTGCTAGCAACTTGTGTGTACATACTAAGCGAGATACGTTTTACATATCCATTAGCCAGTAATAAGGTTTAACTAATTTTAGCTCAAATTTTTATATATATTGGATATTAAGTAGAAAATTTTATACAAATCATACAAAATATTATACAAAAAGATCGATGGATAAACAGACAAACACAAGAGGCAGCTGAAGCCAAGCAATATTTATAAAACAGACAATATTCTATATTAAATTCTCATATAATTACTTATACTATAGATACATTTGTACCATACGATATGGCAGTTGTCTTTCAAATCAGTTCTAATAAGATGCATTAATTTGGAAACACATTCCGATAAAAGTGACTAAAGCTTAAAAAGTTGACATTCCACAAAAATAAATTCAAATTTCATTTCAATGTGAAGGTTTAAAGTTAAAGTTACTGTTTTATTCCAATCTCATTTGCTAGTTTTCTTTATTTTCTCTTAAACAATTATTATTTTACTTTTATTATTTATTGTTTAAAAGCCTTTCTATTCAATTATCCTAGAGATATATAGTTTTTCTATATTTTTTCTGTTTAATCAAAAATTCATAGCAGTTTTTTTGGTGTAATTTATTTAATTTCTTTGTATAACTTTTAATAGTTTCCAATTCCATTAAATTAATAAAGCCAAAAGTAAATTCATGTTTGCCGCATAGCGCTTAATTGATTTTTACTGCAATCAGAGATCAGAGAGTCGATAAATTCTTATTGCAGCACTGGAAGATCTGCAACTGCCACATAGATTTAAAGAATCCACAAGAAGAGACAGAAATTTTTATTGCAAAGCATAAAAAATAATAAAGATAAAGAGAACAAAGTGTATTATTTTTTTGTACGCCAATACCTTATACATACATACTAGACATCTATTTTTTGCGAGAAATAAAAATAAACTTTTTTGTACCATACAACATACAAAACATGCTGAGATGAGGGAACCTGAACAATAAACGGCAGCAGCAGCAGTGGCAACGATTGTGGCAGCAACGTTGGCTCATTAAGCCACACAACAGAGAGGCTGGGGCCAAATCCGCAGTGGATTTTCATTTAAATGAAAAATCAATTGAGCGCACAATGGCTACCAAGTGGCCTGTCCCTGTCCACTCCAATGACCACTGGCCACTGGCCACTTGGCTTAGCCAAAGATGTGTGGCAAGTTGTCAACAAGCAGCAGCAGCAACAGCAGCAGCAACTGCCGCGGCCTTTGTGTGTGTCTCTGGCCCGTGGATCGGGGTCCAGCTCTGGCTCTGACTCTGGCTCTGACTTTGGCTCTAACTCTGACTCTGGTTGTGCCTCTGACTGTGGCACGCACCCGCCAATTGTCCAGGGGCAGCATTGTCGTTGTTTGTCGTCGGCTGTGCGCGCGTTGTTTGCAATAATAAAGATGACAAATTTCTCGTCATTTGTAATTTCAATGCGAGGCCTTGGATTGGCCTTTTTTTTTTTTTTTTGCTAATACGCGCAACTGGTTGCCACTAGACTGAGTCTGAAACTGTAGCTGGAGCTCCTCTTTCTCTTCCTCTCTCTCTCTATTGGATGACACCTGCAGCGGAAATCAGTGCATGAATAACGTTTCGGTCATTAAGGTAAAATTGTGAAATATTACGTATACGCAGCGGCAATTTATTGGTAAATTAATAATAATAACCACAGCCGACAGACAGTAGCCGTTGCTGCCGCCGCCGTTGTTGTCGATGGAGCGTTTAGCATAAAGGTTAGACATATATAACATACCGGTTTTTTCGGGTTAATTAATATGAATATATACTCCCAATGTATACTCCCAGCTATACATACATATAATCGTTTGAGTGTGTGCCTTTTGGTCAGGTCAACTTCGATGCCAGGTTTAATGACCCGCAGCATGCAAATGAGTAAAAGTAAACAACTGAGCATCACGTAACACTGACTGCAATAATTCTGCAGACGATGGAGTACACTCCAAATAGTTTAAAATGAGAAACAAAGGTAAGTTAATTGTTTTGTATGCATTATATAATATTTCTATTATTATTGTTTCAAACAACTTTTTCTTCAATACTAGTTTTATTTCTATATTTTATTTGCCAATTAGCAAATTTATCAGATAATAAATAAAAAGATATCTACGATTTCCAATAAATTGCCAGTTATTATGAACCTGTTCGTACTGCCAATTTACACACATAATAATGTGATTTATGAAATCAATTAAAATGAATCTTTTACAGCTACGAGCAATTTTATTTTTTCAAATTGATTTTAGATACAACTGTATTCTTGCTTATAGAATTAGGATATATGGTACATAAGTGTCTAATTTCACAGTAAGTAGAAGCATTTTCAGGACATTTAAAAAATTTAAAACATAAAATTTCTCTACAAATAGATAGATTAGTACTGATTGGAACTTATTAAGTTGTAAGTGGGATTTTTAAACAAAAAAATACTCCGCAGGAACTGATTGCTGATTCATAACAAGTTATGGAACGATTTCTGATTGAAACTTCCAGCAGAAATTTGTACTGAAAGGGTCTTGGATTTTTTATGTCTATTTAAAAAAACTTCAGCATGGCAAAGCTATCAAATATTGTCTAAAAACTAACAAAATTTACATGTTGTTATTTTTTTTGCATAGTAATTTTTATACATAAGTAAAATAAAATTCCAGCGCTTAATTGTGTATGCTTAGAATATAAGGTATTTATAAGTCGCGCAGCTTGAGATTAAATGTGCCATCACAATATCACCTGCATAACAAATTTAAATGGACTTTTTAGTTTGGTGTAATAACATAAAAACTATAAAAAAAAAACTGAGACGTCAAGCTAAATAAAAATCATAAATATTTTTATGTTGTAATTAATGAGCATAAAATTGGGTGAGAAAATTTAGAAAAATCAGAAATAAGAAACTAAATTAAAGCAACTGTAAGCCAAAAATATATTTTAGAGCGAAGCATTGAATGTACCCTTGACATGCATCTGAGTGTACACACACATAGATACACATACAAGTGCATAGATACAGATACATAGAGCTCATTAAAAAGCAATAAAGTTGCTGTTGCTGCTGCTGCCACAGCGAACGTGTCCATCAATGAGAGCCTGCCACATGGATGTTGATGCTGCTGATCCGCAATTGAATGCGAGTTCGAATTCGGGATTTGAAACTGTCCATCAGCCAAAAAAAAAAAGAAAAACGCTCCAATAACCAAATCGCCTGGTGAGCGAGGCAGCAGGGCAAAGGAGGGAAGAGGGTAGTGAGAGGGGGAGACTGTTGAACCGACTGCAAGTTGGAGCTCTGATCTGTGTACGTGTGTGTGTGTGTGTCTAGGCAAGCAGTTGGCCATTTTTAATTTATTGTTATGCCTTTTTAGCTGGCTTTTGGCTGCTGCTGCTGCTGTTGCTGCTGCTGCTGGTCGGCAGGTCATGTGCAATTTATGAAACTGTGCGGCATTTGCGGCCTGATTTTTGAGACACATTTGGACGGTTGTCGCAACTGCGGGTCTCTCTGTCTCCTTCTCCTTCTCTATCTGCCTCTCTCTCTCTCCTTGCTGTTGTTGGCTTCTTGTTGCTTCTGTCCGTTTGATTTGTGATCGATTGTGTGTCGTTACTTTGCGACATGGGGCATGAAATCTTTGACACCTAACGGTAACTGCCAGCCAGATCAGAGAGTCACAGACAGACAGACAATACGACCGACAGACAGTCAGTCAAAGACAGTCACATTTAGCGCCCCCGTCGCCCAGTGTAGCCTTTAAGCTTCTGCATTAAATTGGAACAGCTAACAAATGCAGTTGCAGTTGCTGCCACAGTTTGTGGCATCATATAGTGGTTGTACCCCCAAGTTAGCATCGCAGCTTGAGAGAGACTTGCAGAGAGTTGAGAGTTGTCAGCGCGTTGCCAAAGTGTTGGCAGTTTTGCCATTTATTTTACAGGTGAGTGAGCATAATGGACAGTTGGCCGTCATTTGATGTAGGCCTTTGCAACATGCTGTGCGCTTTGCTTTGGCTCAATTAAAAATGGTCTGGGCCACGTTTGCCTGCTGCCTGTTGTCTGTTGCCTGTTGTCCGTTTGCCTCATTTGACAATTGGCAATTGCCTAATAGAGGCAAATGGCCAATAGTCTATCTACAACGGTCTGTGCAAGCTAGTAACCGTTTTGTCTGTTTTTTCCCCATCTCTCTCTTTAATTTTGTTAGCAAAAATGCTTAAATTAAAATTCCCATCACACCATAAAACCCATAAATCATCTTTTATCTAAGCGAGTCTATCGGCGCATGCGCGCGCGCCAACATTCAACTTGCAGCAACAAAAACAGCCAACAATATCAGGAAAAAGTTGCACACACACATACTACACACACTCCTTAGTGTGTGTGTGTGTGTGTGGAAAATGATGCTGTCTGTTTTTCGCTACGACTGCGAACTGGGAACTGGGGACTCTGCTGAACCTGCTTGCTTGCCTTAATGAGAATTTAATATTTTTCAATAAAAATTTGTAAAAGGCGCGTTAGCTTGTTGCTTGTTGCAAGGCTCTCAGTCGACCCGACTGGCAACCAAGTCCATGCCACAGCCTGTATGTGTGTCTCTGTGTGTGTATCTATGATGGCTATTAACGCACTTTTATTTCGACCTACAGGCGACTCTTTGCTTCGTGGTCAAGTCTTTTCTTTTGGATCTCCAGTGGCGTCGTTGCAGGGGGGTCGATTCAAATGACTCCAAACGCAATTAAAGCCGAATTCAAATGTATAATTTTCAAGAAAAAATGTGTAATTTAATTTTAAATTTTATTTAGCAAGTCGTAAAGATAAGAACCACAATCGCGCAACAATTGCTGACGTCAGAAATTGCCAAGTCAGTTGTATTTAGATGCGGGTTCTTTTAGCGCTGAGGGGACTGATAAGCATACATATACTTAGATATACCCAAGAAAAATTCGTATAGTCGAATTTCATTTATCATATTTAATAGGAAAATATAAAAATGTAGAAAAAAAGTGAAAAACTCTCTATAATTAAAACTGATATAAAACCAAATGATAAATAAATTACCAAAGGTAAGTAATTATATTACTTATTTGAATTAAAATTGTAACAAATTATCTTTAGCTTAGCTTTTTAGTTTATTTAATCAAAATCGGGTTAAATATTTATGACAAACATTCATTTATTTAAAGAACATTTTATACTTACAATTTAAGTTTCAGCTTAAACGCAGATAAAAATAGAATTTAAATATGCAAAAATTTGAATTTGAATTTATATTAAAAGTGTACATTTCAGGTCAAAGACTGAATATTTAAATTTTAAAGAACTTTTCTTTGCGTGTATTGGAAACTTTTGACTTATAAGTTTATAATAAAGCTCGAAATAATGGAATTTTGCAGGTTGTTGATAAATATTATGAATCACTATTAAAGTTTTTGAAGTATGGATAAAATTAAAATGTTAAAAAAAAGACAGAGATCGAGGAAATCGCAAGAAAAAGAGAGAGGCCAACAAATAAGGAAATATATAGAGAGAAATAAAGGAGAAAGTAAGAGAGGAAGGAAGTAGAAGGGAAATATAGAAGACGAGAACTGAGGAAACGCATTGGCAAAGAGAGGGGCAAAGCGAAAGAGAGACAGAGAGTGAGAGCAAGAGCAAGAGCGGGAAAGAATGAGATTGAGCGGGAAGGATACATAAACATTTCAATCTTTCAGCTGGGCCCCCCTTCAATAATTGCTCATTAGAGTTGACAATGTCACTGCGTGTGCGGACTGCTCAAAACTGTTTATCTCCGTTGTAGTCGTTGCAGTTGCTGTTATTGTTATTGGTTAGGCATGTTGCTTGTGGCATGTCGCTTGTTGGCCCTGCCCCTGACAAAACCAAATACAACAAAAGAGCAACTGTTGCATACAAAATTGGCAGAAGTTCAACATAAACAGAGGCAACAGCAACAACAACAGCAACTGAAGAGAAGTTCAAGACTTGGACATGAGGTTGGAGCTGGAGCCAAGTGTCGCCAATGTCTAGTGCTGTCTAGGCTATTGTTGCTGTACTCATTGCAGTTGTTGTTGCTGTGATTGTTGTTATTGTTGCTGTTGCTCGTCTTCTTGGGCTCGGTTCGCGTCGCTGGCGGCGCGTGCAGACTGCTGAGCCTGTTTTAATATGCCAACAATGACAATCAAATGTCACCTCTGGTGCGCCATGTCTAGACGCAACAGCACCAGCAACAGCAACAACGAGAACAGCTGCAATAGTTGCAGTTGCTGTTGCAAGCCAAAAGAAATTGCATGCAAGTGAGTGCTGATTGCAGCAGCAGCAGCAGCAACAACAACAACAACAACCAGCGGCAGCAACATATAAATATGTCATTTGGCTCATTATAAAGATAGCAAACAGCGCTGACCAGAACTCGCCGATTGCAGGAGTGCAACTGCAACTGCTGCAACAGTTGCTGCTGCTGCTGCGCCCCCAGAGCGGCAGCAACGGCAACGGCGTCACATTTAAACGTTTAATGATAATTTATGAATGTTGTTGTTTTTTATTGCAACAACAATGCCGTAAACCAATAAATCTTAAGGATCACATAAATCTTGACGCTAACTGCGAAGTCGCCGTCGCCGTCGCTGTTGCCGTTGCAGTTGCAGTCAGCGTTGCCAGCAACAGCAGCAACAGCAGCAACAACAACAACGTGCCACAATAATTTGGGCCTTTTGATTCTGTTGCCCCAACTCTGGGGCACACTTGATCAAACGGCGGGAGTTGCTCTATTGACAGCTGCAAAACCTTGATGCGAGAATGATGGCTTTGATGTAGTTGCTGGTGCGTGTTGCTGGTGTTTGGTGCTGCTGCTGCTGCCAGCTTGGTGACTCCTGTGGAGCCAGAGTGAATGTGTTAATAGGCCAGCTTATTGACTGTAAGCCAACTTGACTTATTGGCTTTTTAGAAAGGCTCACATAGGCTAATTTTTTTTGTAGTTGTTGCTGCTGCTGTTGTTGCTGTTGTTGCTGCTGCTATTGCTGTTTGTTAATTTAATTTTTGCTTTTCATGCTTCGTTAACATATTTTGCTTATAAGGATTTCCCGCTTCAGAGCAAAAAGAAATCACAAGCTGATCAGTGGAAACATGCCGCCGTTTGCCAGGTTGCACAGGTTGCACACAGGTTGCACGGATTGCACAGGTTGCAGCAGCAGCAACAACAGCAGCAACAGCAGCAGCAGCAACAGCAGCGGCGGCGGCTTCATTGTTGCAGGTGCATGTTGCCGCAACAATGCCATAAATTGTGACATTGGTTTTTTTCTTCCTCTGCTCTTTTTTTTGCTCTGTTGCCTCCCCCTCCGCTGCCACGTATCGTTGCCTTGGCTAATTCTTTTTGTAGTGCAGCAACAACGCAAACAAAAAATATATAATAAAGAAGAAAAAAACTTAGAACGAGTTTTGGCATTTACGACTCACTCATTGCTGCTGCTGCTGCTGCTGCGACTGATCTGTGTTGCTGCAGTGCAGGCAACAACAAACAACCAACAACAACCAACAGGCAACAGCTAAGAGCCAAGAGCTAAGAGTTAAGAGCCAACAGTCAACGGTAGCCAGCGGGCAGTGTGCCGTGTTGTTGTTGTTGCTGTTGCCGCATTATGTTGCTGCTTAATTGGTTATAAATTAATTAAACGTCGATTAATAATCCGGCTTCTTGTCAGTTAAACGCCGCCGACGCCGTTGCTGCCATTTCTTAGGTACTGGGAACAAGAACACAACAACAGCAGCAGCAGCAGCAGCAGCAGCAACAACAACATAGCTTAAGTTACTGACCAAGAAGTCTGGGCCAGAGCTTCAGTTTCAGCCACGTGATGAGTTGGCAATAATGAACTTGTTGTTGTCGCTGCTGTTGCTGCTGCTGCTGTCGTTGTTACTCTTGTCCATGGCTTGAACTTTTCCCTAGTAGCTACAGCAACGACAACAACAGCAACGACAGCAACAACAACCACAGCTCATTAATGGCCCGGCTATATCAATGGCCATTTGGGCGTTTAGGGTTAACAGCGACTTCAGCTGCTTGTCAACGTAATTGTTGTTATTCTCTTGCCCTGCTGCCGCTAACTGAGGTGTTTATGGGAACTGTTATCGATATCAATATAAATAAAGAAATAACTATTTTATTAATATACATAATATTTGGTTTTGTTTTGTTCACTATGTCTTAATGAAATAATTGTTAATCAATAAGAATACACCAGTAATAAAAAGTTGTATTTAAGTTGAGAGGTGCTGATTAAAAAATTGTAATCACATATATACCTATAGAATATATATTTTATAAGAAATTTTTAGAGATGTAGAAATAAGTCATAGCTTTATCATTTTTAATATCCAAAATTACCTACTTATAAAACTGTGTCACGATAAAGTTGGCGCTTTGGATAATGCCTGCCATCAGATTAAAGCTAATTATTATTGGCATATGATGCATATATTTGTCAGCATTTTGAAATTATTCATAGCTTGCAACAGAACTCATTTATGGCATACGTAAGTTATTCATAATATTTTACAATATTTCAGTCATTTATATTTGCCATTGCTTATCGAGTTTCATAAATCATCAGAAGAATTTTGTTATAAAATTAAAAGTAATTTGCAGCGATTCGATCTATAAAAATTGCAAGCTCATCCCTGCTTAGAACGTTCAGTTCGTGATTAATTCATAGAGATATATAGATTTTTTTTAAAGTATTCCATATCATTTAATTTAAACTTGACAAGTACGAGCAGGATCATAATTTATTTGTGTTCAGCGCCTCGACTGTGTTGCTTTTGATTGTGGCGTTATTGCTTACTCTAATTTAGAAAATAAAACAGTTTAAACAAATTTAATTAATAATTTAAATTTAATAATATAGTTCATTATTTCTATAGCAATCTGTCTTTCTAAAACGCATATTGCCAAAACTCCACTCCAATAATTTAATACCAAGATAGATTTCATACGTAAAAGACAAGATAACTAGAAGGGAGTGACAATTGATGGTGTGTAATTCTGTAATAATAGAAATAGATTTTTGTTGCTCGTAGTAATAGAGAACTGCTGTCATAATAGGGCATAGCAAAAGTGCTTGATAATTCCTAAGATGATACGCATATTAGTTGAGGAAGTAGCCAACAATGAGAATGAGAATGAGAATCAGAGGCTGAGAAGCAGTTGAAGAAGTTTTTGAGCTCTTTTCACTGTTTGCTCCACGTTCTCATGTTTTGGAGGGGGAACAGCTGATGCTGATGCTGATGTTGATGATGTTGGGGCTGCTGGGGGCGAGTGCTCTTTAATCTGACAGTTATTTGATTTGATTGCTGTTCTTCTACTTGTTGCTTCTGCTGCTAAAAAAGAGAGAGAGAAAGAGATAGAGTGCGGAGTGAGATAGTTGTGCTATTGTTGTTGTTGTTATTGTAGTTTGTTTCAACACTTTGCGCCGCATATCCACTCGAGGCGACATCCAAGTGATGCCTTTTGTTGATCGAGTGCTTGCTACGCACTCCACGCACTCTTCACCAAAAACTCGCAGCAGCAGCAACAACAACAACAGCAACAGCCATAAAAACAACAACAACAACAACAATGAAAATGCTACATATTCCACGCTACTTTAACGCGCACGAATCGAACGTTGAAATACGAGTACTCATATTTTATTATAAGTTTTTGGGCAGTGGCGATTAAATCACGGTTCCGACCCGGCCCAAACAAGGCCATAGCAGAAGAGTCTCCAATGTTGCCCCGTTTTTGCTGTGTAGGCAGTGTTGTTGTTGTTGTTGTTCAAGTGATTGTTAACCCATAGACGGGTCGCAATAATGAACTTTGAAAATCGCGACGCGCACTTTCTCACGTTATTGCGCCTGCGTCTAGGCAACATGGCCAAGACAAGTGCTCCAGTCTCTCTCTCTCTGTCGCTCACACATACGTAAATTAAACTAAAGGCTGTAAAACGTCAAAATATACGAGCGCACAGCGATTTAAACTGTCAACGCGATCGTAAACACTGTCAGAAACCGAGTCGGCGACCAAAACTGGAACTCCAACTTGACCAAAGTGCTGACTGCCTGCCAGTTTGCCTGGTTGCAAGTTGCCTTCGTGCTACTTGCCGCACACACAAAAATTTGCTTATGAACCAGCAACAGCAACAACAGACAGCAACTGTTGCTGCTACAGCTGCCGTTGCCGCCGTTGCTGTTAATGCGGCTCGTAAATCCTGGCCAGCAACCGCCTGGCAGCCTCTTGGCCTCTTGGGCAGTTTGAGTTTTGCTGCTCAGCCTTTTTGCTGCCCGGCGCCTGATGAATGTTGTGATGCGGTGTTCTGCGGCTGTTCGTTAGATTTACGCGCCACAATTAACGTTCTAATCATTGCAATTTGTAAGCCGCGTTTGCCAGATAATCAGGCTACAAGTCTATTTCGATTGAAATGCTTCAGCTCAAGTCGCCAAATGAACATGGTATTTAGTTAAATCTATTACATAAATAAATTAAACTTTCGTCATACACAAGTGTCAATTACCAGAGACACAATTTTGAAAGCTCATTTAATTTATTTATCTAAAGTAAAATTACAAAATAATAAACAAGTATTATTTTATATTTATTTTACATATAAAGCTTAAAAGCTGACATAATTTATTCAGAAAAAAAATAAACAAACAATATTATAAAATTGATAAAAAATTATTATTATAAGAGATTTAGGGATATGTAAGTGTTTGACATAACTTGATATTTATATGAGTTAAGATTTAATATAATTAAATTGTATATTCTCAGAGACAAATTTTTGAAATAGAATTAGAAAACTATATTGTAAAACTAGCATGAAAGATATTTTTTATAAATATTTTAAATTTATAGCTGAAATAATTATAAGATTTGTATATATTAAATTTATGCAAAGTTCATTTCCTACCATAAATTAATAATTCAATTAATATAATTAAATTTCAATAATTTATTTCAGTAAATTTTATCTGCATAGCTAAAATTCTCATTTAATTACCTTCAAATCATTTACACAGTTCCCCAAAGTAAAACAACAAGTTGCCATAAAAGCTTAGCACAGACAGCAACCCAACAGAGTGTTGCTATAAGAAAGCTTAGTCGTGACACTCGCCATATTACTTGCAATTAGTTGGTCAGTTGTATAGCAGACTTTTAAACGCATTCCCTCTCACTCCCACTCCCTACAATAGACCTGCTTTCTAACAAAAGACAAACAAAGTTCACGTAGCCATTAATTTTTAAACTTTTGTATTCTTTTGTATTGTTGTTGTTAACTAATAAAACTAAACTAAGCGTAAATACTTGGAAGGAAATGGGCGACGAATAGACGATGAAGATTTTAGTTGTTATTGTCGTCTGGAACAATTGTCCTTGTTGTTTCTCTTAGTTTAGCCTTTTAACGGTTTACGTTATGTGTGTGTGTGTGTGAGAGGAAGTGAGTGAGTATGAGTGTGTGTGTGTGTGAGTTTGTGGGAGCTAAACTTTAAATTGTCCAATGTTACGTGCTTCGCATGCGGAGTTCATAAATCCAAGCGCTAAATGTAAACATCAACAGCTAAGAGAAGAACTTGCGACTCGCCAGCCAGCAACAACAATAACAACAACAACAACAACAACAACAACAGTAAGAACAATAGCAAAAACAACAACAATATGAAAAACTTGCAAAGTTCAAACGCAAACTAATGCAGCAGCAGCAGCAGCAGGAGCAGCAAAACAAAAGGGAACTAAAGCCAACGAAATCGTTCTTCTTCTTCTCTCCCTTTCTCGCTCTCTGTCTCGCACTCGCTCTCACATAGACTACAAGCCGTTCGCTAGCCACTTTCACCGTTATTCCTGTGCTTTTGTCGTTTTTAGCTTGTTGTTGTTTTTGTTGCGCTTAATGCACGATATTGTGTGTGTGTGTGTGTGAGTATGTGTGCAGGGCTGTGTGTGTGTCTGCGTATGTAGTTGTAGGTGTTGCTGTTGCTGCTGCTGCTGTTGAGAAGCCAACGCAAATAAAATAAACTTCATTTTGTTTTCGTTTGTCGTATAAGCAATGGCTTTAAGCTCTTTCCTGCTGTCCATACGCATGAGTCCAATGGTAATGACCTCAGCACCCACACCTACACACACACACACAAATGGCTGACCTTCTTGGCTTTGGCCCATACAAATGAGCCGAATTAAAATCGCATGTTGCACCAGTTTTAGCCCTGGCGGTTTTAAGTTTCCCTTTTTCAGCTGCTAATCATGCAAAATATGCAGCACAAAAGTTTCGAACAAATTGAAACTTTGCAACATTTGGTAACCGAATTGATCACTGCGGACGGTAGTCCGCGCTAGTGACGAAAGCAGCACGAAGGGTGCGAAGGCGACTAGCATATATACACAGGAAGAATGGAAAATTTGCTATGACTGTCCGATCAGGTCGAGTTATATACCGATCGAAAGGTATCAATTAAACTTACAAATGTGCATACTAAGACT